>SNQJ01S0044787.1:0-12452 GCA_010110895.2 Picea sitchensis | reverse complement strand
CCCCCCCTTCAGTGTGAGACTATGACCTAGTGGGGGTGCCCAGGACACTAAGTCTCCTCATCACCTCTCTAAGAGGTGGGGGACATTACAGTATTAATCAATCTTTAGATTTATTTTGTTTACCTTGAATTCTTAAATTGATATACTTCATCCCCTCACATTTAATTTATAAAATTAGTTTTTAGTCTTCTTACTAACTTATACTTAGGCTTAACTAAATTTTTAATTGCAAAAGCTTATACTCTTGTAGGGATTATGATTAATAAATTCATTATTTAATTGATTAATTAATTAATTCGACAGTTCTTAATATTTTACAAGGTTTAACACTCTCTCAAAGTTTTCTAGGCCACTTAGATTCATTGACTCAATTTTTAATTCCGCGACATGCTCTTCTAGACGCACTCCGTGCTCCAAGGGTGTTACTCGCCTTTGATTCAAATTTTTAATTATGCGACATGCCCTTCAAGATGCACTCTGTGCTCCAAGGGTGTCACTCGCCTTTGACTTGTTTTGGTAGTTTTACAACCCTTGGAGTCATCACTCCATTCGGGTGACCTTGTGAGAGATTAAGGACTTCTAAAGAATAAGGACCCCACCTTATTGCGTGCCCCTTAGAATCTTCATGAGCGATTGTCTCAGTCTTCCCTCATGACATTGTGGACATTTCGAACTAGATAATTGTTAACCCCTCAATAATCGAACTAGGTAATTGTGGACTGTCTCAGTCTATCTCAATATATGGTTTCTATGCATGTCCCCTTTACTCATTATGTGAGTCAAACTAGCAATCATTTGTCAGCCTGCATTCATTAATGAAACATTGTCAATGATCCATAAACAACATCATAATATAACCGATCATATGTCACATATGCATAAATGAAATACTCAAACCAATACAACCCACTTCCTGACTCAATCTGGTGTCCAAGGAGGTCCATTGATGTCATCGACATCCTCAATCTATTAAGTGTCATGCACACTCAAGGGAAACTTGTCAGTAGCATTTGTCAATACATATATATCAAAACAACATAAATAATAATACATCAATGTCATCATAAGAATCCATACGTGAAACAGATAACCATATACTATAACCGGATCACTTGCATGCAAGTGTCCTCAAAGAATAAGTCAATAACATGTGCTCGCAAGAGAAGGATGTTACGTCTGGTTCAGATCAATTCACATTGGAAATTAATGTGCCAATATATGTCTATTGAAAAGTGTTTAAATCTGAAGTTTCTCCCACAAACAGTGGGAAAACAACATTATTAGATTTGTTTTTTCTGATATTGATAGTTCGATCCAAGTGAAGGATATCCTGGAAATGATTAAGACCTAGATTCCCATTCTCTTCTCCTACCTTCTAATAATAGTTAAAGGAAACCACTCTATACAAAATGTGCAGTAGGAGCACCTCTCCTGAGTTGCTAGTCTTATCAATATGTTGTAACAAATATTTATAACTTCTTCCATCAAGATAATTCACATGTGATTCCTAGTATAAATCAATGTCCTTAAAATAAAGGATATCTCTCGAATCGAGAAGAAAAATGAGGTTTTATTGACCTTTTCTAATTATGTTCCATCTAGAAAGACTCACACTTTTCTCATAATGCATAGAAATTGTTACTACCTAAGTATTCACAAATTAATGTTGTTAGAGGAGTGAGAGACGTCACATCTTCATTAAAAAATATTCCACTAAGCTGGAGAAACAATGATGATAAGTAATGAATGAATGCATTTCTTGAGTGATCATGTAGCATTTTGATTGTGTGGTCGACATAGCGGAGTTTGCTACATTTATAAATGATGCACTTCTCCTTTTGTTTAAAAAAAATTGAAAAACAATTAGCCTGTCTCTTGACTTTCAAGCCTCACCAGTAACAAAGTTGGCAATGCTTTGAGTTAATTGAATTGTATATGGTAAGAGAGGAATTGTTAGTATTTCCCACTAAAATGAGTTTTCATTGGATGCCATTGAACAAAACTTACTAGATACTCGTAGGATCCAAAAGTTGAGACATGTATCTTATTGTTCCTATTGGAACATATTGTGAGCGCTATGAAGAAACTGGAAAGGCCATCATCTGCCAACATATATTCAGGTGATGCCCCAAACTTATAATTTCGCATGAAAGGAGGTTATGGGCTCACCTTATTGAATATGCGTGTCTTGTTTGAAAATGCTTGTACTCTTCATGGAATTGCTTTTAAACATGAGGGTTGAGGGATGATATATAAGAGAGATATAATTTATTTAGAAATTGTTTTTTTTTTTTTTGTTATTGTAATTTTTAAATTAATATGAAAGAAATTACACATCTCTCTCATACTAGTTGATGTTATAAAAAGAGTCTATCAACATAATAAGAAAATTTGTTTATAGTTCATGTTTGTCTCTCATACTCTTTGAGGTTATACAATTTTATTCTAGGTCCAACTTCATTTTGTATATCTTATTTTGCATACACGCTCGTTGCATTTTAGTTTTTATGGGGGGGGATATGTTCTCTTTTTCCATTATGGATAACATTTCCATCTTAAAATTGAAAGTTTTCATGCATCAAGACCACATCCGCTATTCGCCACTTCACTGTGAAACAATAATAATATGAACCATAATTTTTTTGGCTCTAAATTGTTCTAATTTGTTCTCGATTTTTAGCTTATGCATTACTGTAGATTTAGGATGGGCTTAGTTTACTAGAATAAAATAAATATTTGTAAAGGGCCTATGAAAAAAATATATCATAAATAGGATAATTTATTGACAAAGGTTGTTTTCCTTTGGAAAACCTGGTAATGATCAAATTCAGTTTTTTTTTTGGGGGGGAGAGGGGTCCTTAATGCAGGCGACACTAAACTACATGCAAAATTCCTGGATTAAGCTTTTGTGTTTATGAATCTCTAAAAAGAAGTATTGTTTGGCTAAATTGAAATCTACATGTTTATTGTCATACTAAGTGTTATCATTTTGTACATAAGAACTAAAATACAAAAATAAACTTGCTAAACATGAGTTGAAACCAGTAGCTCATGAGTTGAAAATAATATTGTGATCACTTTCTTACCACCACTCTAGGTAGCCCAAACTTACTTGAATAATACAATAATACAGGCTACAGGAAAAACCTGATTATTTCATTATTTGATAAGAAAATTGTAAAACAAAGAATGTTATATTTGTCATATTCTCAATAGCTTATTGTTGCAACATATCATCATAATAGTTTTACCTCAAGGATCATAATAAGCTCATCAACACTAGCACCTCATAGAAAATCCCATCTTTCATTAGGTTCAATGCACTTCTGAGTTGTTCGGTTGGTCTATATTCTACTTTCTTGATTGTAATCCAAACATTGAATTTAAGTATTTACAACAAGAACATCGATGAATTTTATTTTTATTTTTTTTTGGTTACGATAAACTTGAATTGCTAGGTTTTACAGTTTTACGGCATGCGATGTTGCATGCCAACAAGTTAAAGCCACTGCAAAAGAGACAATCGAACATGCATGGGCATTGGTGCCACATGTACCAGATGAAATTAATATATCTAGTCCTATGAGATTATTTGTCCCATCATAAGCCTGGATACATATAGTTGTGGGCTGCTAAATAGGTCCCCGAACTAGATGCCTTGAACGTAAAGCTTCAGTTTCCTATATTAGTTTTCAGTTGCATCACAACCTCCTTCAATAGAGGATAAAGTTGGTGTCTACTCTTAATTTGAAACGTACATATTATATATACATATTCTTCCTACACAATGAGGTGTCAAACTACCGAGGAGCCATTATCTTTTAACAAGGTCCCGGGCTTACTATATTTTAACCCAACCCCGTAATAGTTCATGGGTTGATCTGTCCACTAGGAACTCATGCTTTTTTTCACAACTATATATATATATATATATATATATATATATTAATTATGGGTTTCAATAGACCTAATTGCAATTTCGAGTTAAATTTATGTATATATTATTATCTTGGTACTTGGAAGTAGATATCCTTTCCATCATCATAAAGTATTTCTTGGATTTCAATAGATTTCAATAGATTTAAATTTCATTTTGGATATTGTCAATGATGTGCATTGATTCTTAGTGTATTCTTATACATTTTATTTTCCTCCATCTAACAATATATTGAGCATCCATTAAAAGTTGCAGGACAAGTAGACGATAATGAATGCCCTTCTATTGTAGTTCCACTGCTAGTGTTATGTTTAGCCAACACATAAACAAAGTAGCTCATCCCACTTGCCATGAGACAATATAATTGTAATTAATATTAATCTAGTGCAAAGAAAGTAGCTTATCTCCATTGATCAGTGAATTCCAAAGTGTTGGAGAATAGCTTATGACCCCTATTGATAAGACCCTTACTAGGACAAAGAGGGTAACTTCACCAACATTTTAAAAAAAACATCATGAGTCATTATCTGAACATAACTTGATTTCACTTGTGTTTTTTTTGTCCTACTCTATTTCAAGATAAGTCTACATATTGGGAGGTGCTTTTCTTAGTTGACATTGACTATCCATATGTCCAGACATGTAGTGAAATACAAATATGATCGAATGATAACTGGTTGCGCACATTATCATCCTCGGGTGCAATATTCAACAACAATATTAATAATTTATTTTAATTTTAATAACTTCAATGCTAGCTTGCCCAATGTTCATTTTCATTACTCAGGAAAGCTTCAACCAACCAAAAAATAATGAAGGTAAAAACATTGTTTACATTAATATTTCCAACGTACCAGCACAACGATGGCATTCATATGTGCATATCTATATGACTAGAAATTGCACTAGCTGGTGCAAAGTATGACCAATGTCATTGTAACACGGGAGACCCTACTACTTGGCTAATTGCACCCCTTCTTTTGACCAAATAGGTTGAAATTCTGTGAATATCAGAGACTTTGATATGGGTATCAATATCCAAGTGATGTATGCAACCACAATACTATGATCAAAATCCCAAGAAAGTATAAGGATTATCCTGGTGTAAAACATAAAAATTTGTATAACTCTATTGATTTTCAATATCATATAGATGCAAGGATTGGAACATATTGTATGATGGATGATCGGGTGACCTTGTCCCTTAAGAGCCCTACTTAAGAAATAACTATTGAGCCTTCATTGCTAGTTTGAAGGAAGAATGTGAAGCATAAATACAACCCATAAAAAGCTTATACCACTTAGGTGAAGCATTAGCTCTTGTTGGATAGACTTCATACTTGCTTGGTGAAATATATGCTATGGATGACTACGAGACCATCCTCAATTCGCCATATATATATTGATAATTTTAAATTCATTATGACCCTTGAGAAAAACCAGTGTAACAAACTCGAGTTATAGTCATCCTTGACTGTATGCAAAATGGCTTGAGTTTTTGCGGAAAAAAAAAAATTACACAAATTCCTATAGGTTAATTAGAATTTTCAGATGAATTATTTGAGATCCACAGATTGATCTCTTTGTGAGTCAGATTTTGAGCCCTTTTTTTTATAGGTCATTCTGCAGTGAATTTGAGGCACTTTCTACATTGAGATTGTTTGTTAGTTTATTGTTGGATTTTCCTAGACTGAGATCAATTCATAGGCAACTAGTGCAGTCATACATGGTTTGGTATAAACATAGGGTCCAATTATAGAAACCAAAATTAAACAAATAGTCATTGTGGGATGAGATCGGAAAAAAAAACCCTTGAAAACATCATATAGACAGGTTGTTTGGAGATTTTGTTTTGTTCCCATAGGAAAATAATCACATGGAGCAAGAACAAATAGGTATGTGAGTATAGGAGTTCAAAATGGTTGGCCATATGATTTGAAACAAATACCTACATAGATGGATGTGGGTGGAAAACATCGGAAGCTTGAAAAACAACATAGAGTGAATCAAGAAATTATGTTTTCGAAGGAGGATACAGATGAAAGCTATGAAATGGAAATAGAGGCGATGGAGAACCCAATGCTTACCATTGATGAAGGTGACGAGGGAACTCCATTGGTTGTTATTGAATATATACAATATATATCTAGCTTCCACTGCGAAAGTAGAGGTCCTTATTTGTGAGCCTCCAAAGAGCATGCCTACTAAAATTGACATAAATCACATTATGAGAGACTTTGTGGTAGATTGGATTATTGTGGTGGACTAAAAGTATGGCCTCGTGTCTACTTTGTTCTTGTCAATGTTTTAAATTTGAAGGATGGATATCCTTCATCCCAAGAGACTTAACAAGAATCGTGTTGTAGCTTGTTGGGATAACTTCCATGTTTGTGGCATCCAAATATGAGGAGACCAATGATCCTTGTTCGATATTTTATGAACATTTCCAAGCTTTTTTTTTCATAGGAAATGATGTTTAAGATTTCCTTGAATTTTAGAAAAACTATGTAACTGTGTTAGCTATTATACTATCTAATTAATAATAACCCCCCCTTGATTTTAGGAGAATTTCATGCTCAGGACCTTGCAATTTAATTACCCTATCCAACGACTCCAAATGTAGTATGCAATCAGTTTACTATTTATTTATGGTAATTTACACAAACATGGTGGCCCTTTTGGTCCTAGAGTTCGAGCCTAAGCTTTGATACCAAATGTAATGCCTCTCTATGAGAGACTATGAATTAATAAGTGACAATTTATACATATATGCATTAAGATATTTGATGTAAACTTGTATTTTTCCTTTTATGTAAAATTTCATAAACATAATGAATACATACTAACAAAATACCTCCTCCATAGTCTGTTGAAGCTGATCAGTTGCAATGTATCCTTGCTAGTAGTAGGAATATGCTTCCAAGCATTCTTTTCTCGCTTGCCCAGACTAAAACAACATAATTATCCTCCTAGACAACTAGGATCATAGTCGGATTCCTAGCTCCAAGAAATATTTCGGTTTCTTTCCCTTTCGTGCTCATGACTCCAAGAACAACAAAGCACATATGTTCTAAGAAGACCATCACAAAAAATATATCTTCCAAGAATTATCCAGCCTCTCAACATGCTTCAACCTCTCAACCTCCTCCCCCTCATCATCAATTCCTATTCCTATTTATCATGTTTCCATACCCCCCTTCCCCAAGTATCCTCAACCACCCTCATTATTAGCCATCAACCTCCCATATCTAGAATTTCAGGAAAATATAAAATAAATTAAAATATAGATGGATTACATAAAATAACAATAAATAAAATACAAAATCTTTCTTCTCATGCTAGCTCATAAATGCAACTTGACAATTTTCCCCAAAATGTACATGACAACCCACCATACGCATATGATTCATCATATCAACCGTCAATCCAAGACAAAAAAGGTATTTAATGCTACTAGATATTTTTTAATGTAATATAATTCACATATCCATTAAATCATTCAATTAAATACTCAATAATCTAGTTTAATAATTAATACATTAATTAATTGTACTAGTGTACATGTGTAGGGTATTTGTGCGTAGCTAGTGGACACATAGCGCACATGTGTACTAATGATAAACACTCACTACCTCTAGTTCATAGTTCTTGTATGATCACACCAAGGCATGCACGACAACGAATGCGTCATTCGATAATTTTAACAAACAAAAGTACAAGAATTCGTCAATAATTAATCATTACACGTAAAATATAAAAAAGGAATAAGAATGAGTGTTTTGGAACAAGAATGGAACATCTAATCCCCAATCAGTATTTTCAACTAACATTGAAGCATTCTTCCTAACCTACTTCCACTCCCATCCTATCCTTTCCTATGTTGGACTAATGTTGGAGCGTCAACTATATTTACCTAACTCCAGATAGAACACGTAGGAGGAAGTGTTAGGCATCTCAACCAAGCTTCTCCAACAGGAAACTAGTAGTCACCATCACACATCTAGGAGAGCATGACTTCACACAACCCTCCCACAACTCCAGGTTTCGTAGGATACACAATGGGAAATATCTCCACCCCTCTTAATAAAACTAGGGTCAACACCCTATATCGAGCCATATTGTGAAACTATTGTTCTTAGAGTCACGCCATCAAACAACCACTCTAGGAAAGATGTGTGTCCTGTCAAAACCAAACTTACCACAGATCATAGCAACATTTTGAATCATAAATTAAATAATAAGTGAAACTTATAGCTTACACTATCTTCTTGATGTCTACAACATCCAAACTACCTCAACATTACAGTCATTTGGCTATCACATAGCTCATCAACCTATTGGTTAGTTCCCCAATAACTCATATGCATGCATATACACCACAATTTCATATAAGAATCTATATATGTATTAACATTCAACTAAGAAATGTATATTTATTTGTATCATGCCTTGCATCTGTTATGCATTCACAACATAACTTGAACTAGTATCCATGTACCAAAATTTCATATCATCATTATGAACATATAACAGTAAAAATGACATTATGCAACACATAAAGAGGTCTATATATACACATCTCAAATGTCTATATCAATCTAACTAAGTTCAAATAGTTACTAAGCAATGAATTACTAAGAAGAGTAATATCAAAGTTTTAACTATCTAAGGTCAAAATATGGGGCATTACAATTATTCGTTGATAATGTGATTATTTTTGGTGCAGGGTTAGTACAAAAGTTTAAATCTTGGAAAGACATCATGGACTCCTTTTGCAATGCAACTAGAATGTGAATTAATTTGGTAAAAACAAATTTGTATTTCAATGAATTATAGGAGGAAGTCAAAATGCAATTAAGAGAGATTCTCCCATTTGCATGTAATAACATCGAAATAGGGCTCGATTACCTTGGGCTCGAACTTAAATTGAACTCCTACTCCCTTGATGATTGGTTATGGCTCATAAAAAATATTCAAGCAAGGATCTCATCTTGGGCACAACGTCAGCTCTCTCGAGGAGGAAGACTAGTTTTGTTGAAAATGGTGCTCAATAGTATTGTGGTGCACTGGGAAGCTATTTCCAAAATACCAAAATGAATTCTCTATAGGATAAGGCAAATATTATTTCATTTCCTTTATATGGGGTGAAGGATACCAAGAGATATCTCTTTAGTAAAGTGGTCTCGTATTGCTACGTTGAAGGAGCTTGGTGGCTGGGGCATTAAAAATATCTTTTGGTTTTGCAAATATTTAGCAACAAAAAGTTTATAGAAACTTATCCACAATCAGATGTTATAGGGTCGAGTTCCATCCTCAAAATATTTTCCTAGTTTGTCGGTTGTGGAATGGATCAGGATGCTAAGAAAGTTGAGGGTAAATGATTCATTATGCTGGAAATATATGATCGAAGTGTTTCCAATGATTAGAGATTGGCTAGCATGGTAAGTAGGCAATGGGAAAAACATTAGACTTGGAGAGGACACATGGGTTAATTCAGGCATGGGTTTCAATCTCTTTGAGGAGCTAGTTTCAAACTTACATGACAGAGGGATCTACTATGTTTGGGATGCTCGAGCGGGGGATTTCAACTGTGTTGGGCGAAGTGCATGGCAGTTTGAAGAAATTCTTGATTTAGAGGAGGAAATAAAAGAGGAATGTGAGGTCTATACATGTCTCATGACTTCAAATTTTATCAATCTAAATGAGGAAGAAGATTCGTTGTGTTGGGTGAGAAAAAAGAAGTTGGGGAGCTACACAACAAAGATGTGCTATCTCTCGTTAGCAAAGAAATAATTTGAGGGTGCCAAGAAATGGTGGCAGCCTTATGTCTAGAGGTCAATGCTCCATTAAAGGTGAAGATTCTAATGTGGCTATCGATGGAAAATAAAGTTCTTACATGGGATAATGGGATGAAGAGGGGATGGATAGGACCCGATCGATGCACTATGTGCAAGGTTGACGAAGAGACAACCCATCATCTATTTCTCTCATGTTTTTTCACTCAGAAGGTGGTAGTAGAAGCTTCATTTGCACTAAAATTTTGTATCTAGATGTTGGAAGGTGAACTCTGTGTATGGATAAAAAAATGGAAGGATGACACTAGCAACGAGGAATATTCCTCCTTTCCATTCTTTTTAATTTATTTCAATTGGTGGGCACAAAATGTATGTATTTTCCAAGATAAGTATATGCCTCTAGGGGTTGTAGTTGGACTAGTTTCGAAGCTAGCTTAGGAATTTAAGTATGAGGAAAAAATCATAAAGATTAAGAAGATATTCAAGCATTCTTTAGATAGAGGCACACCATGGGGTTATTTTGATGGGGGCAACCAAGGACACCCGTCGCGATGTGGAGCAGGGGCAATGTTATATATATTCTAAAAACACATTTATTTAAAGTACGATATGCACTAGGGTTTGAAACTAATACGAAAGAAGAGTTGTGAGATCCGTGGGCATTACTTTATGTGGTAAACTCTTTAAACTTGAGGAAAGTTCAGATTTTTTGGGATTCAAAGGTTATAATTGACTAGGTTAATGGAAAGTATCCATTGCAGGTAGTGAGTCTCAAGATGATGATGTCGCGGATTCGTACATTTCTATCAGAATTGGAGTGGTTTTCATGATGTCATATTCACAGGGAGCTCAACTCCGCGACATACAAGTTATCAAAGGAATCTCTCATGCTAGTTGATGGTGCTTTTATTTTTCAGGAATTCTATGAAGTACAACCCTAGGGGGATATGTCTTTTCTTTTCTATCCCTAAAGCCAATTATGTTTTTGAGTATATGATGTAAGGAAGAAAGGAAATGTGAGAAATATTTTGATGAAGAATTGTTATGTATAGGAAGAAAAACACTATAAAGTTTTAGAGATGGTCATTTTTGAGAGGGACAAAAAAAAATGTATATTTATTTTTTTGAAATACACTTTTTCTTTTTCTTTTCTCTCTCTCTCTCTCTCTCTCTCTCTCTCTCTCTCTATATTGATATTGAAATATTTTACTTGTTATTATTACTTTTGTAAATTCCTTAAGCATTGAAAGAATTACAATCTCCCTTGTATGTGTAATAAGAATAAGGATACGTTTTGTTCACAATACTTAAAGTGTCTTTTGATATTGATTTTTTTTTTCTTATTCATGTTTTTTTAATGCCACATGTCAACTCCATATTAAAGCATGGAAGAAATTACACATGTACATCATACTTAGCAAACACATATCAATGAAATAATAATTTCTTTTACTTTCAACTACTCTTATTGGTGCATTGATTTGCTCACTAACTAGCATGATTGAGGTAGTTAGTTCCACTCTCTAGCTGTGTCTATATAAAGTTGATAAAGTTGTAAATTTCATGTTAAACTAAATCCGTTGTTTGCTAGAATGAAGTTCCGGAGTAGAATCTCTAGAGCCTCACTTGATGTCTTAGACCTGTAATCAGGCCGAAAAGTTTACCCATTTATCATCAACAAAATGTGGAGAAGTACTCACGTGCTGTATTCCCACGAAAAAAAGCTTCTTGATAAAAGCCCAGACCAGCACTCCTCTAGGCGACAAAGAAATAAGATTGGAAAGCCATGATTTATCGATTATTATTATGTCTTGCTTCATTGACTTAAACCCGTTTCAACGATAAATTCCAGGCATGAATAGGACGATCTGACCGGTTTTATGGCCACACATGCTTGTCTTTTTCTTAAAATTTGATACCGTTGATTTTCTATTCAACGTGAGATTGCGTCTGATGGCGTCTATCGCTCATGGAATTCAGAAATGATATCTCCTTTGGACGACGCCGTACGCCATTCCGTTCATGACCGGTGTACTGTGTTTCCTTCAAAGATTTTCTGTTTATATAATAATATTAAAATTTATATCAAATATATAGGCGACGTTCGGCAAAACCGCCAATGAGTTGGTAAAAATCACTAACAACCCTTTCCCTCCACCAAATTCGATTAAATTAAAAATTGGCATTGGTTTAATAAAACAAAATTCAACGCAAAATCTGGACTATGTTTAAAATACTTAATGTGATTGGGATGGAAATAAATTGCATTATTACAAAACAAACAAGGTCATTTATTTAACACAACAAAATTCAATGCAAAATCTGCGTCAATTATGTTTAAAAGACTTTGGGATGGAAATAGATTGCATTATTAAAAAACAAACAACGACAGAACAAAATAGAGATAATTTATTTATTTTCTAAATTAATTGAAATTTATCAGCATTTTGCAATGTACTGCAAAATGACTAAATAACTAAATTTGTAGGTTACCGTAAGCAGGGAAACATAAATATGGCACCAACGAACCCTTTCGTGAAATTAGTTGTCACGCCCATGTTCTTTTGGCAGTCAAAAATTTATTTGCAAGACAGGTGCCATGGTTTTGTGGTTTTATGCATAGTAAAATATAAAGAAACATTGTGGATTTGGCACATTCTTACAAGGGCATTTTTTTAATTCTTTGTTATGATATCGTTCGCACTAATTTATAATGTTTA
>SNQJ01S0044786.1:64675-78227 GCA_010110895.2 Picea sitchensis | reverse complement strand
CTTCCTATAAATCCTACACTTTCCCACATATCATAGTTTCTTTTTCAATGTCCATGACATTTATGTCAATTGAGTATCACCCTTATCTGTCTATCACTTAGCCTATTCAATATGTAGGTAAGTTTACCAAAACAAAAGATCATATAGAACAATATAACCACCTATATGTGATTTCTATGTTACTCACTAATGATCAATGCAAGCAAGATACATTATTTATCATGTGCATGGTACCTTTTGATTCATTTTAAAATATAATTTAACGAGTATCCATGTACCACTATGTTTCATTTAAATTTGCATGCTAGAAGTAACTCACACAAGGTACATTATTAATAACATAAACAATAACTATACATAACTTTCACATTTAGGTAGGTTGACATGACCATATAATAAAGTTCCATAGATCGTAACCAAATAAATACAAAGTAGGTCATAGTGTAGTTTAGTTGTCTAAGTCAAAATGGGGAATTACATACATACACCCACCCTTTAGGAAACTTTGTCTTGAATTTATAGTTAAAAAATTGTGGGACGATATTAGTGCATGGTATTTACATCCTTTGAGATAGAAGATCCTGGGATATACCTATCCCAATAGATCTTAACCTAGTCCACCAAGAGGTTCTTAAGCTATCAAACCCTATGATTCAATATGTGTAATGGTTCAACCAAAATGGTTCCCATGTATGAAACCTACAATTCCTTCCAGTTAAGTTTATGATATTTTTTAGCTACTTAGTGTTGTAATATAGATACATGCAAAGAATCATACTTTTTATGTAATTAGGATGGAAGTACAAGATGATAGTAAATTAGTTCAATTCTTTCCCAAATTTTAAATATCCCTATAAATTGATGTGGCAACTTTGTCCCCTTTCTAAATGAATGGTACTCTTATTAGGCCTAATACAAATAAAAAATCGATCTCCTACTTTATAACCCAGGTCAGTCTTATGTGCATCAAGAGAACTCTTTTGTTTATCCTGTGTTTTTTTTAATACTACTTAATATGAATGACCTATTCCTCCATGTTTTGAATTAATTCTGGCCCTACCATCACTTGATCCTCTAACTTTTCCCAACTCAATAGTGTCTTGCATGGTCTTCCATATAGATATTGATAATGAGGCATCCCAATTAAGTTGTTGTAACTGTTATTTTAAGCAAACTCCACAAAAAATTATTAATTTTCCCATTGGGTTTGGCTATCCATAACATATATCCTAATCATGTATTCAATCACCTAATTTGGTCTTTCTGTTTCCCATCTATTTTAGGATGATACATTGTGCTCAATTTCAATTGAGTCTCCAATGCTAACTACAAATTTTGTCCAAAACTTGGATGTAAATCGAGAATATCCATCCAAGATAATATTCTTTGGAAACCCGCGTAGATGGATAATTTACAAATGCTCATACCAAATCCATGACATCATAAGTTTCTCTAATTGGAACTAAATGATCTCTTTTGGTCAGTTTATCAACTACAACCAAAATGGAACTATGCCAATTTTGCAATGTGAGAGGAAATCCCACAATGAAATCCATTGAATTAACTTTCCATTTGGAAATAGGAATGTCATATAGTTGTAATATTCCTATCAGGTGGTGATGATAATCCTTTACCTACTAACACTCAAGAAATTTAGTATAATACTGGACTACATGATTCATGCCTACCCAAAATAAAATATTCTTTATATTAGAATACATCTTCTTCACACTAAGATGTACATATTAAAGTTATCTATGGGTTCCTCGAGGATAGTGCTTCAAATATATCCTTCCTCGGGGATGTACATCCTCCCTTGAAATAAAAAAAAATGTATTCCTTAAGTACATGTCATTCAAACTTAGGATCTAACTACCTCCCATTATGAAATGTTGATGTAATCTTTAAATAACAATTGTCTCCAAGAATTTTTCCTAACATTCGCTTCCTAAAATTGACTTTAATGGCACCAAGGAGAAGATCTGTAGTCTTGTGTTGAGGGAATCAACCACTACATTCCCCTTTCCCTTGATGTATGAAATCAAAAAATCATTCCCACTCATAAATTCACTCCACCAGCTCTTCCTAGCATTTAGATCCCTTTATGTGAAGATATTCTTTAATCTTTCATTATTTGTTTTGAGCATAAATTTTCTCCTAACAAGATAATGCATCCAAATATTTAGAGCTAGCTTCACATCTATAAACTCTAAATCATGCATGGAATAAAACTAATCATGATTCTTCAACTTATGATATGCATACGTTATCACTCCCCCTTCTTATATTAACACAAAACCCAACCCTTTATTTGAGGCATCCATGCAAACTATAAAGACTTTATCCATATAGGGCACTCATAGAAATGGTCCACTTGTTACTAATCTCTTTAGCTCGATAAATGTAGAGTTGCATATCTCAATCCACTCATACTTTAGTCCCTTTCACTTCAAGGAAATAATGGGTTTTGTAATATTTAAGAACCCTTCAATAAACCTTCAATAATACCCAACTAACCCCATGAAGCTTCTCACATCATGATAATTTTTCAACCACTTACCAATCCATTATGGCCTTTACCTTTTTCGGGTCTAACAAATTCCTTCCCTTGAAATAATATGACCAAAATAAATAACATTCAAACAACTTTTCATACAACTTGTTTTCTCTTAATCTTAATAGCAATAATCATAGGCACTCCTCATGTTTCCTTTCATTTTTGGAATAGATGAGAATATAATATAGAAATACTTTAACAAAGTGGTCTAAGAAATTTTAGAATAAATTATTCATGAGGCTCATGACTATAGTTGGTGCATTTTTCAAACCGAATGACACCACTATGAAATCATAGTTCCCAAATCAAGTCCAGAAGGAAGTATTAGGAATGTCACCTTCCTTAATCCTTAACTAATGATAAGCTAATCACATATCGAATTTTGAGAAAACTACTACTCCTTTATTCTAATCAAAGAGATTATTTTTTAGAGGTATCAAGTACTTATTCTTCATTGTAGTTCTATTCAAATTCATGTAATCTATGCACAATCACAAGGAACAATCATTCTTTTTGACAAATATTACTAGTGAACCCCATAGTGAAACACTAGGCCTAATAATCCCTAATTACAATAGTTCCTTCAATTGTATCTACAAATCACAAAGTTATGGAGCTATCATCCTAAAAGGTGCCTAAGAAATTGTCTCTGCAACAGGTTTTAACTCAATAGTGAAATAAAGTTCTCTTTCAATATGTAACCCTGGAAACCCTTTGGGAAAAGTATCCTTGAATTTTGATTGAGCTAGGTACTTCTCCACTAAGCATCCATTTCCATCATTTACCACCTCTATTAGATACAACTGGCATCCTTGCCTCAAGAACCATTTAATTTTCATTGTCGAGATGAAACATAGAAACACATTCCTATTAATACCATGAATGTCAATTGACCTTCCCTCATTGTCTAAAGAAATAACTCTTTTCTCAAAATAGTCTAACAAAGCTCAATGATATTCTAGCCAATCCATAAAAATAATTAGATCATACATCCCCAAGGTAGTGATGTACACTTTTAACCTGATTTTGCACTCCCCTAGGTCTACATAACCCTCCTTAACATTAGGGGTCCTACCGCTTGCTTTACCCTAGAAGTCATTTCAACCTTCTAAAAAATATCAGGTTCATAAGATGCCAACTCTATGTTGCACCGGGATCAAACAATATTTTAACTTTAACATTGTTTATTTCACCTAATGAATCCATCAAAATGGATTGATGTTTATCTTGGTGTTCATTAACCACTAAACAGATTTGGTGGTTATTTCCTACCATTCACATCGATACCTTCCCTTCTCTAGGAATGGTGCCAAATTATAACTCCAAGTATCACATTGGTAATGAGGTCCCTTACATCCCCAACAAGCAATGTGGGACAAACTATATATGTTATTATGAAGAGACCTCTGAGATGAGTTCCTTCCCCTAGAACCTATACCATTTTTAACAATTCCTCCTAAATTCCTTGGAATTTCATGAGTCCCTGATGATGCTCGAGATGCCACACTCTCTAGCATTCAAACACTTGTTGTGACAACTCTATTTGAAAATTTATTTCCATAAGGAGGTGGCCTAGAATTTCCTCACTTAGAGAAGTTTTGAGGGGGCTTCCCCACAAACCTTGATTATTGTGGAATGACAAATCTTATGCTCCCTCTCTATTCCCCTCTGGTATCCCAAATTTCTTCTACATAACTAGAATTTCCAATTTCCTTGAAAATTGAATATGGATTCTACATTCACACAAGAGCCTTAATATTACGATTTAACCCATACAGAAAGTGATCTGTATGACTCTAATCAATTTCCATGTATGACACATATTTTACTAGTTCCATGGATCTTATCTCTTGTTCCTCCACTATTTACCCCCCTCAAACCAAGGCATGAAAGAATCCTACATGATATTGCTCATAGAATGTAGGCAAGTACTTTCTTTGAAACCTATTTTCAAATAATTCCTATGATAGGGTCATTGGAGTGAGATGAAACTACCTTTCATGGTTTCCCCACCATTTCTAAGAATTGTATCAAAGATAAAATATAACTATTTTTTTCTTTGATGTGTAGGCATACTCTCTTAGTGAAAATCTCTTCATCATGCCCTCCAACCATGCCTCAACATATTCCCCTACACAACCCCCCAAAAAACTCTAGAAGCTTGATTTTATGAAGTTTCCTAGTAATCTCCTCAGGACGCAGTCCTCACTTTGATTTCTTTGACCCTTATAGGTTACCCTTCCTCAATACCAGGGGCTCCACTTCCACACCAACTATTCAGAATCATTTTAGTGTATTATTCATAGCGTCAAAAGATCATGTTGGTGTGCAGTGGGTAGACCCAAGTTTCAACATAAATTCACTAACAAAACCCTCAAATATTGACCCTTCCATCATCGCCTACAAGCAGGTGAAGTCTCACCCGAGGTATCTATGGGGACTGCAGGAACCAAGTTTTTGCAATGATGAAGGGATGGGAGGAAATATTCATAAACATTATACTTAACATTTGTTCATTATTCCTTATAACATATGCACACAATCATAATAACATGTAACATATTCAAAGTAATAGACATACATCATATGCGTGTAGTAAAAAAAACAACAACCACGTCATGACACATAGACACCATATTTAATGTGGTTCACCCAAGATGGGATACGTCCACACTGACCAAATTCTTATTATATTATTCAGAATCATCCCTTACAAAATATGTGCATTGTGCTCATACATTATGCCCTCGTCATTCTCCCATCCCTCTATCTCTCTCTGTCACTCTTTACTTTCTTACATTCACACATATAATGCATACTTAGCTATTCTTACTCACTTGCATATGCTAATATATAAAAAAAAAACCTTATGTATTTATACAATTACATTAGGGCTTAGCCATTTTTGATGGACCAAAGTGCCTAACGACTTAAACGATATTCCTTCCTTTGCATGCATTGATCTTGAAAGTTCACCAACTTTCTTTTCTTCTTTTGCACATACTACATGCAGTTCCCAAAACTCGTCCCAAAAGTCCTGTCCCAAAAGTATTTTCCCAATAGTCCCCCCATTTCTTGGTGCACAGTGGGAAGAACTAGGTTTCAACATGAATTCACCAACAAAACCCTCAGATATCGACCCTTCCAGCATCACCTACAAGAAGGTGAAGTTTCACCCAAGGTATCTATGGGGATTGCAGGAACCAAGTTTCTACAATGATGAAGGGATGGGAGGAAATAATCATAACCATTATACTTAACATTTGTTCATTGTTCCTTATAATATATACACACAATCATAATAACATGTAACATATTCATAATAACAAGCATACATCATATGCACACAATAAATATAACAACAAATACATCATGACACATAGACACCATATTTAATGTGGTTCACCCAAGATGGGTGATGTCCACAACGACCGACTTCTTATTACATTATTCAGAATCATCCCTTACAAAATATGTGTACTACACTCATACATTATGCCCTTGTTGTTCTCCTATCCCTTTATCTCTCTCTATCGTTCTTTACTTTCTTACATTCATGCATACACTACATTCTTAGCTCTTCTTACTTTCTTACATATGCTACTATATCCCAAAAACCCTTACATATTTATACAATTACATTAGGGATTATCAATTTTAGATGGACCAAAGTGCCTAATGGCTTCAACGATCTTCCTTCCTTTGCGCATGTTGATCCTATCCCAACAATCCCCCAACACTCACCTGTGGCTCATCCCAAGCCAATCAATTCTTCTACTGCACTCCATGCAATGTCTTAACGAGCTTATGAAATATTTATTTTGCAGTTGTGATCTTCTCCTTTACTTGTACTTCTTGTGCCATGCTCTTGTATGGTGTTTGTGTGGTAATCGGGTCTTCAGTTTTTCTGCATTGTTGTGTACTTCTTGCTTCATTATACCTTGTGTAGATACAAGTTCTTTTATCACCCAGAAGGATTCCTCCTATAGAGGCTCAATATTCTATGTGAGAGTTTGTTGTTCGACTCTTATTTGGTTTATCTCTTGGTTCAACTACCTATTCTCCACTATTGCATTCATTCACTCTGTAGGTGGAAACGTGCTCATTGTGTATTTGATATTATGTGCTTTCTCCTACGTATTCTATAACCTTTGTTCTAATGTTTGTAGATCTGGATTCTCCAATAATTGATTCCACACTTGTGTAATCTCTTCATATAGTTTTGTACATTCCTCATCCAAACTCCTGATGCTCTCCATGGTCGTCATTGTTTTCTTCTCACGCTACTCCCTTTCTTCTTGTGGAGTACTCGACATTGTGCAAACTTCCAAATCAACTATTTTTGCATGGAATCCTTGAATGGCTTCGCTTATATTCATTAATTTATCTTCCAAAGGAGTACCTTCTTCCATTTGGAACTATGGTATATTGTTGTATACCTCCTACACTACCCGTTTCAACCTTTCTATTTTATGTTCAACCTTGTCTTGTTCTAGCATGAGTTTGGTATACTCTATGTGTAATACATCATTATATGTGACCACTTTATCCAACTCCATGGAAGTTGATTTTGTGTGAAGTTGTATTTCTTGTATAACACATGTTTGGAAGTTGTGTAACAAATTCACAGGTAGGAGTATAGTCTAACTAAGGAAGGTAGCTATTTAAGGCTAATATACTCAAGCAAAGCTATCTAATGAGAAAACCCTACTAAGCAAATTAAAACTATGTAATCTAAGTACTTTTGGGCCAAGGATCGATGGATAGTTCTAAGAAAACAAGTAAAAACCCTACTTGAAGCAAACTAGTTCATAACAAGAAACAAAAGCAACTATTTAAGCATAATAATGAGAAACTAACAAAAGAAAACTATTTTAACTTTCCAAACTACAATCAATGAGTAACAACCCTATGAAAGCAAATAAATAAACAAGAAAGCAAAGACACCTAACTAACCTACTAAAGAAAGTAAACAAGTAAGCAAAGACAACTATCTAACCTACTAAAGCAATAGACAAGTAAGAAAAGACAACTAACTAACCTACTAAAGAAAATAGACAAGTAAGCAAAGACAACTAACAACTACAAGCAACCAAATTAAAACTTCTCATTGAACAACTATCTAGCCTAAGAGGCAAGTGGACTAAATTCTTAATTCAAAACTATTTCTAATTCATAAAAGGAAATCTATTTAATTGAAAGAAAGAAGAACCAACAACTAACCTTTAATCTATGATAAACAACTACTCTCTAATCTATGAAAAAAAAAGACTATCTATCCTACATCAGCAATTAAACTATCTTTTAAACTAGGAAAGCAAGAAACTATCTCTTCTGATCTACAAAAGCAAGAAACTATCTTTTCTGATCTATGAAAACAAGAAACTATCTTTTAACCTATGAAAACAGGAAAACTATCTTTTAACCTATGACAATTCAAATATAATGTTGGTGGTTGTGTGAATGTATCCGGTGTCGGATGATATCTCGATGGAACTTGACAACAAAGGAAAATTCAAGCGGTATAAGATCAATACTAATCTCAATGTCAAAGTGAAAGGTATGGATTAAACAATCCAATGAGAGTTTAGACATGACAAAAACAATGTTAGATACCCTTCTTATTCATATATGAACCATCACCAACATAACAAGATCATCATTATACTTCTACACTACATAAGAAAAAATCATACCTAAACTCAACTATTAACTAAGAAATACAATTGCAATCTAACTCTAGGAAAGAAATTACGTAAAATGAAATTATTCTATATCTATTCTAACAATTCAAGTTGCAATAAAGAAATGATTTAAAACAAAAATTAAAACATGACATTAAAAAGTAAACTAACAACTGCATTAATCAACAACTAGCTAAGCCAATTCTACATACAAATGAAATGAGCAAGCTATGATTAAAAACTGAAAT
Organism: Picea sitchensis; assembly: GCA_010110895.2. NCBI lineage: Eukaryota > Viridiplantae > Streptophyta > Pinopsida > Pinales > Pinaceae > Picea > Picea sitchensis. Next base: position 69,738 of record SNQJ01S0044786.1, on the reverse strand, counting down.
TGATCCTATCCATCCATCAAATCCTTGTCGAAGAAAGCTCAAATAAAAAATCCATTCTATTCTAATTAAAACTCTGTTTTAAACTTGATTCTAAAATTATAAATAAAGACGTAATCTAATATCTAATCACACATGGGGTTAGTCTAGGGGTCTACAGATATGTTCCTAATGACAAGATTAATGCATGCTAACACAATTCATTATACTAACCTGCAAAAGAGATTCAAAACAATTAAATTGCAACAACAAACTAATTAACATAATAAAAATGCATGTACAGGAAAATAAAGAGAACAACTAAACTATGAAATACATAAACAAACACAAAGACAGTTACCAGACTGTTGGTGCCCCCCCCAACAAGTTGTGGTAACTTTCTAAAAGCACACCACATGCTCAACAAGATGAATTCACCATAAAAACTCAAAAACACAGTTCTTGTATAATTTGGCAATGTAAAATGGCAAAACAGAGTAAAAACGTATTTCTAGCTATAACACTGATGCTTCTGCTACTTAACTTATGTCTGACCACCTCAGTGGTATTTGTAATGTTTACATACCAAGTGGTCGACCACAGGAGGGTCGAACCACTTCTAAATTCAACAATTTGCATTAAATGATGCCTTAACTGATAAAACAGAGCGAGCCAATAATCGCCCCCTTGAACAAATGAAACTGAGTTGTCAAAAGCTCAGTAGCTGAAGGGGGAAATCACGAACAAAACCCACATTCCCAATTCACCCATCACTGGCCGCCAATACCATAACCTCCAAGTCACCCTTCGTTTTTGTGGAAAACGTAGTGCTGGATGTAGTTTCAGATCGGGTACCAGAATGAGTACTGGAATGAGTGTCGGACTGAGTGTTGGAAGCAAAAACGTAGTGCATTTTTTCCCTGTAACATTAATAAACATGAATCAGATCCTTGGAAGTGTAAAAACATGATGAATTATACTCTATACAATCATTAAACATGAATCATACGTACCTTATGGTGATCATACCGTTTTATCATAAAATTATTCAAAAATCTCCTTCAAAAGATGAAAAACACATATGTACATGTGGAAAAAGTGTATAATAACCATCATAAAAGTGATCATATCTCAGGCCTAACATTACCCCCACACTTACGATTTTGCAAGTCCCACTGCAAACAAAAAGAAGTTACCCCTCGTGACTAGGCTTGCTGAGGACGATCGGTTTTAGAAGCCTCTCCTTCTTGCTGTGAAGACTTTTCCTTGTGCCTCTTATATTGCTTCAGCTGTGCTCTGAGGATGTGGTTGGATTTGGTCATTTCATCAACCAACCATTGAAGAGAGTTAACCTTTGCTTGAAAGATTGCATTATCATGATGAAGGTGTGTGTCTATTGTCTTCATTTCCTCCAACTGTTGGAGAAGATGATGGTTTTCCTTTTGTAGCTCCTCTATGGTTGGGGCATAATCGATGATCTCTGAGGAAGGCTTAGATCCTTTGAGGGATGTGGACAATCTATCAATTTTAGGATCTAGAGTAGGCATGGGTGAAGTAGGAGTGATGGGGGATTGGTAAGGAGAGGTAGGTTTTGATTTTGTTTTCCTTAGTGGCTCTAATCCATCCATAGAAACTTCCCTAAGTTTCTTGTGAGGGCTCTCAAGGTCGGAGGACACTTGGATAGGGTCTGAAGCAGGTGGATATTTTCCATAAGGCTTGATTCTTGTGCTCCAGGTACTCTTCCGAAAGGGTCCTTTACCAAATCAATTGGCTCCCCTCTTGTTTGTGGGAATGATGGGAAAGTCTTTCTGAATTAATTCTTGGATTTGTTTAGGTGTAGGATCAAGAGAGAGTGAAGGCATTTGGGGGTTAACAATAGGCTTATTTTGGTCTTTTCTCTTGGTATTTTTACCCGATGAAGAAGTAGGGATATCAACAAGATTTTGGTATTGTTCCAGCAAAGAGAGGGTTTTTGAAAGGGGGTTTGGATTTCTTGGAGAGAGAGGTTTGGATGGAGAGATAGTTTTTAGGCTAAGTGGCTTTTTGTCGATCTTAACTATCAAGTGAGGGTTTGCAAATTGGTAGATAAAGGCATCCCAATTTTTCCCCTGTTTCTCTAGTTTGTCTAGAATGAGGAGTTTGATCAAGCCATGGTGGAAGAGACTATTGTGGGGGTTAGTCACATTCTTCCTCACTTAATAGGACATCTTCTCCAAGATTTTGAGAAAATAGAAGGGGAAGTTCAAAGGCTTTTTGAACAAAAAATGAGCCAACAATCTGAAATGACAAGCTTTGAAGCTAGAGTATCTACCTTCACATGTAATTAAACTTCTGATGACGATGAGGGGGTTGATAAATTTAGACTTTATCCACTCCTTAGCATACCCTTTTTCTCCTGAAATGATCTCGAATTCGGGCTTAAAAACCATATTATAACTTGAGCATGACAATTGGTGGTTTTTGAACCATCTATCTCCCATTCTTGGGAGCTTTGTAGCTATGGAAATGGACTCTTATGAAACTTCAAAGGTAAGAGACCCTACATGTGTTGTCTTACCATCAAAATCAACTACAAATTGCATGGAGAGGATGTCATCATGGCCCTACAAGCTAAACAAAAATGGCCCCTAGCCTGCATGCAAAAACACCTCCCTGCACTATGCAAATTCAGGAATGGAAAACAAATCTGCATAGGAGAGAGTTCGTACCTCCTGGGCATTGTGATAGAGGTGAAATTCACTAAGAAAGGGCGTAATCGAGCCAAACAGTGGCACGAATTGAGCATAGGCCGAATGCATTTTGAACAGGGGACGAAAAGGCAGAGGTTGGGCGTGATTTCTTAACGCAGGGGAGAGAAAATGGAAAGGGAAAATGGAGATAATGGTTTCCCAACCCAATTTTGAATGCTCTTATAGTGGAGTGGGTTGCACACATGTGCGCATGGGCTATCATGTGTGGGAAATTCAAATTCGATGGCTCATTTTTGGGTAATGTAATGATGCATGGTTAGATCAATGTTCAAGTCTTTTGACTTGGACATTTGATCATAAACATATGAAGCATCTACAATCAATGTCTGCAACTAATTCAATTGAATGTAATTGAGTTTTGGTTACCTGGAATCTAGGACAGTTACTGGTGTGTAATTCACATGTCACTTCATTCGGCACCTCATAGGACATTTCATATGGCACCTCATATGGTACTTCATCCGTTACTTCTATGTTAAATACATTTTCACTTCTTGTAATGGATAGCTTGCAAATTAAATGTTTTTGACAATCACAGTGGTTAATGAGCAGAGGCAGAATGTTCCTTGATTGTTGATTTTTTCGTCATGCTCACTCAACCCTTTTGCATATGACATATAATGTCAAAACCTACAATGAACATGGTATAGAAAGAAAAAACATGTATTGTCAAACCTACAATATGCAACTTGTAATGAAAGATAAATCGATAAAGAGTGGTTTGTTAAGTATATGTTCAGTAATTTATAACACACATGAGTTAATCATAAAAAATAAAATGACTATCAATGTAATAACCGGTATTATAGAAATAATACAAAAATTCTTGCAAAGATCTATTTCTCTAGGCGATGATCATTTGTCAGCTCATGAACCCCTCCCCCACACCTAAGTATTGTGACACCTCACAATAAAAAGTATACGAAACTAGTCATTATCCCCCAATAGCCTAAGATTTATAAATTGTCAAGTGTAAAAATAAAATTTCACAGATTGGTTTGACGAGACGGTTAGAAGATGGCCCAACCTATAGGATAAGAGATCCTATATATAGATAAGAAGAGGTAGGCAAGAGAGTTTCACGATAGTCTTAGAGTTATTTCTCAATGGCAAGTTGATGGAGTTCATTAACCTTAGCTTAACCACACATACTTCATGTCATCTTAGTCTGCAAGTAATGCCGCACATTAGGACAAGTTTAAATTTATTATTTATTTTTGTCAGATTACCATCCTCGGTAGGTAGAATGCCCCACTGCCAGCGAGCATGTTCAGTACTCTGACGGGTTTATCTAGTCATACCACAGACTGGGACCCACTGCCAGCAGACCTATTTAGTATCCCGATAGGTTAGCCTCTTAAACCCTCAGAGACGGGCCCTCCATATTTTAAGATTTTAGTATAAGATTGTTTTATGCAAGAAGATGGGGGAATGTTAAGAACCAAATATCAATATAACATAGAAAAACCACATAATAAGTACTCAACGCCTTGAAAAAGAGATAAATTCAGATAAGAAGCCTCTTTGAGGGGGCAACCTCCTTATGTCCACATAAATGTACGATTCCAAGATGATTCCAAATGAAATTGTCTCCTTGGTATATATAGGACACTAGGAGGTATAATTACAACTAATGGAATAAAGACAACATAAATAAAATAACATTACTAATGTAATATGCCCCAATTAAGGGGTAATGATCCAATGTTAGGGATTAACCTACCCCTCCCCTTGAGACAAGTGTTTTCCGCAACTCTTGAGTAACTCTGGATGCTTCTGTATAAAAGACTCATCTTCCCAAGTGGAATCTTCAGCTGGTAGTTTCCTCCATTTAATGAGATACTCTGAAATGGATCTATTCCTCAGCTGGCAAACTCTTGTGTCAATGATGGCTTCAGGATCCAATATGATTTTTCCTTCCTCGTCAAGTTCTAGCAATATAGCTTGAATTGGGATCTTGTCGCCTATAACCTTCTTTAAGAATGGAACATGAAAAACTGGGTGTACTTGTGAAGATGCAGGCAACTCCAATTTGTATGCCATAGTACCAATATTTTGCAACACCTTATAAGGGCCATAGTACTTTGGTGATAATTTATTATCCTTTTTGGCTTTCTTAAGGGACATCTATTTGTATGGTTGTAGTCTTAAAAACACCCAATCCCCTACTTCAAAACTTCTTTCACTACGATGTTGATTTGCTTGTTGTTTCATGCGATTCTATGCCATGGTCTGATTGTCCTTTAAGGTTTGGAGAACTTGTTGTTGATGCTCGATGTGATCTTCCACTGCATGAACCTTAGATTTTTATTTTAGAGAAGAAGTGATGGAAGGAGG
>SNQJ01S0044786.1:49809-63054 GCA_010110895.2 Picea sitchensis | reverse complement strand
TCTTTATTTATAATTTTAGAATCAAGTTTAAAACAGAGTTTTAATTAGAATAGAATGGATTTTTTATTTGAGCTTTCTTCGACAAGGATTTGATGGATGGATAGGATCAATTTCAGTTTTTAATCATAGCTTGCTCATTTCATTTGTATGTAGAATTGGCTTAGCTAGTTGTTGATTAATGCAGTTGTTAGTTTACTTTTTAATGTCATGTTTTAATTTTTGTTTTAAATCATTTCTTTATTGCAACTTGAATTGTTAGAATAGATATAGAATAATTTCATTTTACGTAATTTCTTTCCTAGAGTTAGATTGCAATTGTATTTCTTAGTTAATAGTTGAGTTTAGGTATGATTTTTTCTTATGTAGTGTAGAAGTATAATGATGATCTTGTTATGTTGGTGATGGTTCATATATGAATAAGAAGGGTATCTAACATTGTTTTTGTCATGTCTAAACTCTCATTGGATTGTTTAATCCATACCTTTCACTTTGACATTGAGATTAGTATTGATCTTATACCGCTTGAATTTTCCTTTGTTGTCAAGTTCCATCGAGATATCATCCGACACCGGATACATTCACACAACCACCAACATTATATTTGAATTGTCATAGGTTAAAAGATAGTTTTCCTGTTTTCATAGGTTAAAAGATAGTTTCTTGTTTTCATAGATCAGAAAAGATAGTTTCTTGCTTTTGTAGATCAGAAGAGATAGTTTCTTGCTTTCCTAGTTTAAAAGATAGTTTAATTGCTGATGTAGGATAGATAGTCTTTTTTTTTCATAGATTAGAGAGTAGTTGTTTATCATAGATTAAAGGTTAGTTGTTGGTTCTTCTTTCTTTCAATTAAATAGATTTCCTTTTATGAATTAGAAATAGTTTTGAATTAAGAATTTAGTCCACTTGCCTCTTAGGCTAGATAGTTGTTCAATGAGAAGTTTTAATTTGGTTGCTTGTAGTTGTTAGTTGTCTTTGCTTACTTGTCTATTTTCTTTAGTAGGTTAGTTAGTTGTCTTTTCTTACTTGTCTATTGCTTTAGTAGGTTAGATAGTTGTCTTTGCTTACTTGTTTACTTTCTTTAGTAGGTTAGTTAGGTGTCTTTGCTTTCTTGTTTATTTATTTGCTTTCATAGGGTTGTTACTCATTGATTGTAGTTTGGAAAGTTAAAATAGTTTTCTTTTGTTAGTTTCTCATTATTATGCTTAAATAGTTGCTTTTGTTTCTTGTTATGAACTAGTTTGCTTCAAGTAGGGTTTTTACTTGTTTTCTTAGAACTATCCATCGATCCTTGGCCCAAAAGTACTTAGATTACATAGTTTTAATTTGCTTAGTAGGGTTTTCTCATTAGATAGCTTTGCTTGAGTATATTAGCCTTAAATAGCTACCTTCCTTAGTTAGACTATACTCCTACCTGTGAATTTGTTACACAACTTCCAAACATGTGTTATACAAGAAATACAACTTCACACAAAATCAACTTCCATGGAGTTGGATAAAGTGGTCACATATAATGATGTATTACACATAGAGTATACCAAACTCATGCTAGAACAAGACAAGGTTGAACATAAAATAGAAAGGTTGAAACGGGTAGTGTAGGAGGTATACAACAATATACCATAGTTCCAAATGGAAGAAGGTACTCCTTTGGAAGATAAATTAATGAATATAAGCGAAGCCATTCAAGGATTCCATGCAAAAATAGTTGATTTGGAAGTTTGCACAATGTCGAGTACTCCACAAGAAGAAAGGGAGTAGCGTGAGAAGAAAACAATGACGACCATGGAGAGCATCAGGAGTTTGGATGAGGAATGTACAAAACTATATGAAGAGATTACACAAGTGTGGAATCAATTATTGGAGAATCCAGATCTACAAACATTAGAACAAAGGTTATAGAATACGTAGGAGAAAGCACATAATATCAAATACACAATGAGCACGTTTCCACCTACAGAGTGAATGAATGCAATAGTGGAGAATAGGTAGTTGAACCAAGAGATAAACCAAATAAGAGTCGAACAACAAACTCTCACATAGAATATTGAGCCTCTATAGGAGGAATCCTTCTGGGTGATAAAAGAACTTGTATCTACACAAGGTATAATGAAGCAAGAAGTACACAACAATGCAGAAAAACTGAAGACCCGATTACCACACAAACACCATACAAGAGCATGGCACAAGAAGTACAAGTAAAGGAGAAGATCACAACTGCAAAATAAATATTTCATAAGCTCGTTAAGACATTGCATGGAGTGCAGTAGAAGAATTGATTGGCTTGGGATGAGCCACAGGTGAGTGTTGGGGGATTGTTGGGATAGGATCAACATGCGCAAAGGAAGGAAGATCGTTGAAGCCATTAGGCACTTTGGTCCATCTAAAATTGATAATCCCTAATGTAATTGTATAAATATGTAAGGGTTTTTGGGATATAGTAGCATATGTAAGAAAGTAAGAAGAGCTAAGAATGTAGTGTATGCATGAATGTAAGAAAGTAAAGAACGATAGAGAGAGATAAAGGGATAGGAGAACAACAAGGGCATAATGTATGAGTGTAGTACACATATTTTGTAAGGGATGATTCTGAATAATGTAATAAGAAGTCGGTCGTTGTGGACATCACCCATCTTGGGTGAACCACATTAAATATGGTGTCTATGTGTCATGATGTATTTGTTGTTATATTTATTGTGTGCATATGATGTATGCTTGTTATTATGAATATGTTACATGTTATTATGATTGTGTGTATATATTATAAGGAACAATGAACAAATGTTAAGTATAATGGTTATGATTATTTCCTCCCATCCCTTCATCATTGTAGAAACTTGGTTCCTGCAATCCCCATAGATACCTTGGGTGAAACTTCACCTTCTTGTAGGTGATGCTGGAAGGGTCGATATCTGAGGGTTTTGTTGGTGAATTCATGTTGAAACCTAGTTCTTCCCACTGTGCACCAAGAAATGGGGGGACTATTGGGAAAATACTTTTGGGACAGGACTTTTGGGACGAGTTTTGGGAACTGCATGTAGTATGTGCAAAAGAAGAAAAGAAAGTTGGTGAACTTTCAAGATCAATGCATGCAAAGGAAGGAATATCGTTTAAGTCGTTAGGCACTTTGGTCCATCAAAAATGGCTAAGCCCTAATGTAATTGTATAAATACATAAGGTTTTTTTTTTATATATTAGCATATGCAAGTGAGTAAGAATAGCTAAGTATGCATTATATGTGTGAATGTAAGAAAGTAAAGAGTGACAGAGAGAGATAGAGGGATGGGAGAATGACGAGGGCATAATGTATGAGCACAATGCACATATTTTGTAAGGGATGATTCTGAATAATATAATAAGAATTTGGTCAGTGTGGACGTATCCCATCTTGGGTGAACCACATTAAATATGGTGTCTATGTGTCATGACGTGGTTGTTGTTTTTTTTACTACACGCATATGATGTATGTCTATTACTTTGAATATGTTACATGTTATTATGATTGTGTGCATATGTTATAAGGAATAATGAACAAATGTTAAGTATAATGTTTATGAATATTTCCTCCCATCCCTTCATCATTGCAAAAACTTGGTTCCTGCAGTCCCCATAGATACCTCGGGTGAGACTTCACCTGCTTGTAGGCGATGATGGAAGGGTCAATATTTGAGGGTTTTGTTAGTGAATTTATGTTGAAACTTGGGTCTACCCACTGCACACCAACATGATCTTTTGACGCTATGAATAATACACTAAAATGATTCTGAATAGTTGGTGTGGAAGTGGAGCCCCTGGTATTGAGGAAGGGTAACCTATAAGGGTCAAAGAAATCAAAGTGAGGACTGCGTCCTGAGGAGATTACTAGGAAACTTCATAAAATCAAGCTTCTAGAGTTTTTTGGGGGGTTGTGTAGGGGAATATGTTGAGGCATGGTTGGAGGGCATGATGAAGAGATTTTCACTAAGAGAGTATGCCTACACATCAAAGAAAAAAATAGTTATATTTTATCTTTGATACAATTCTTAGAAATGGTGGGGAAACCATGAAAGGTAGTTTCATCTCACTCCAATGACCCTATCATAGGAATTATTTGAAAATAGGTTTCAAAGAAAGTACTTGCCTACATTCTATGAGCAATATCATGTAGGATTCTTTCATGCCTTGGTTTGAGGGGGGTAAATAGTGGAGGAACAAGAGATAAGATCCATGGAACTAGTAAAATATGTGTCATACATGGAAATTGATTAGAGTCATACAGATCACTTTCTGTATGGGTTAAATCGTAATATTAAGGCTCTTGTGTGAATGTAGAATCCATATTCAATTTTCAAGGAAATTGGAAATTCTAGTTATGTAGAAGAAATTTGGGATACCAGAGGGGAATAGAGAGGGAGCATAAGATTTGTCATTCCACAATAATCAAGGTTTGTGGGGAAGCCCCCTCAAAACTTCTCTAAGTGAGGAAATTCTAGGCCACCTCCTTATGGAAATAAATTTTCAAATAGAGTTGTCACAACAAGTGTTTGAATGCTAGAGAGTGTGGCATCTCGAGCATCATCAGGGACTCATGAAATTCCAAGGAATTTAGGAGGAATTGTTAAAAATGGTATAGGTTCTAGGGGAAGGAACTCATCTCAGAGGTCTCTTCATAATAACATATATAGTTTGTCCCACATTGCTTGTTGGGGATGTAAGGGACCTCATTACCAATGTGATACTTGGAGTTATAATTTGGCACCATTCCTAGAGAAGGGAAGGTATCGATGTGAATGGTAGGAAATAACCACCAAATCTGTTTAGTGGTTAATGAACACCAAGATAAACATCAATCCATTTTGATGGATTCATTAGGTGAAATAAACAATGTTAAAGTTAAAATATTGTTTGATCCCGGTGCAACATAGAGTTGGCATCTTATGAACCTGATATTTTTTAGAAGGTTGAAATGACTTCTAGGGTAAAGCAAGCGGTAGGACCCCTAATGTTAAGGAGGGTTATGTAGACCTAGGGGAGTGCAAAATCAGGTTAAAAGTGTACATCACTACCTTGGGGATGTATGATCTAATTATTTTTATGGATTGGCTAGAATATCATTGAGCTTTGTTAGACTATTTTGAGAAAAGAGTTATTTCTTTAGACAATGAGGGAAGGTCAATTGACATTCATGGTATTAATAGGAATGTGTTTCTATGTTTCATCTCGACAATGAAAATTAAATGGTTCTTGAGGCAAGGATGCCAGTTGTATCTAATAGAGGTGGTAAATGATGGAAATGGATGCTTAGTGGAGAAGTACCTAGCTCAATCAAAATTCAAGGATACTTTTCCCAAAGGGTTTCCAGGGTTACATATTGAAAGAGAACTTTATTTCACTATTGAGTTAAAACCTGTTGCAGAGACAATTTCTTAGGCACCTTTTAGGATGATAGCTCCATAACTTTGTGATTTGTAGATACAATTGAAGGAACTATTGTAATTAGGGATTATTAGGCCTAGTGTTTCACTATGGGGTTCACTAGTAATATTTGTCAAAAAGAATGATTGTTCCTTGTGATTGTGCATAGATTACATGAATTTGAATAGAACTACAATGAAGAATAAGTACTTGATACCTCTAAAAAATAATCTCTTTGATTAGAATAAAGGAGTAGTAGTTTTCTCAAAATTCGATATGTGATTAGCTTATCATTAGTTAAGGATTAAGGAAGGTGACATTCCTAATACTTCCTTCTGGACTTGATTTGGGAACTATGATTTCATAGTGGTGTCATTCGGTTTGAAAAATGCACCAACTATAGTCATGAGCCTCATGAATAATTTATTCTAAAATTTCTTAGACCACTTTGTTAAAGTATTTCTATATTATATTCTCATCTATTCCAAAAATGAAAGGAAACATGAGGAGTGCCTATGATTATTGCTATTAAGATTAAGAGAAAACAAGTTGTATGAAAAGTTGTTTGAATGTTATTTATTTTGGTCATATTATTTCAAGGGAAGGAATTTGTTAGACCCGAAAAAGGTAAAGGCCATAATGGATTGGTAAGTGGTTGAAAAATTATCATGATGTGAGAAGCTTCATGGGGTTAGTTGGGTATTATTGAAGGTTTATTGAAGGGTTCTTAAATATTACAAAACCCATTATTTCCTTGAAGTGAAAGGGACTAAAGTATGAGTGGATTGAGATATGCAACTCTACATTTATCGAGCTAAAGAGATTAGTAACAAGTGGACCATTTCTATGAGTGCCCTATATGGATAAAGTCTTTATAGTTTGCATGGATGCCTCAAATAAAGGGTTGGGTTTTGTGTTAATATAAGAAGGGGGAGTGATAACGTATGCATATCATAAGTTGAAGAATCATGATTAGTTTTATTCCATGCATGATTTAGAGTTTATAGATGTGAAGCTAGCTCTAAATATTTGGATGCATTATCTTGTTAGGAGAAAATTTATGCTCAAAACAAATAATGAAAGATTAAAGAATATCTTCACATAAAGGGATCTAAATGCTAGGAAGAGCTGGTGGAGTGAATTTATGAGTGGGAATGATTTTTTGATTTCATACATCAAGGGAAAGGGGAATGTAGTGGTTGATTCCCTCAACACAAGACTACAGATCTTCTCCTTGGTGCCATTAAAGTCAATTTTAGGAAGCGAATGTTAGGAAAAATTCTTGGAGACAATTGTTATTTAAAGATTACATCAACATTTCATAATGGGAGGTAGTTAGATCCTAAGTTTGAATGACATGTACTTAAGGAATACATTTTTTTTTATTTCAAGGGAGGATGTACATCCCCGAGGAAGGATATATTTGAAGCACTATCCTCGAGGAACCCATAGATAACTTTAATATGTACATCTTAGTGTGAAGAAGATGTATTCTAATATAAAGAATATTTTATTTTGGGTAGGCATGAATCATGTAGTCCAGTATTATACTAAATTTCTTGAGTGTTAGTAGGTAAAGGATTATCATCACCACCTGATAGGAATATTACAACTATATGACATTCCTATTTCCAAATGGAAAGTTAATTCAATGGATTTCATTGTGGGATTTCCTCTCACATTGCAAAATTGGCATAGTTCCATTTTGGTTGTAGTTGATAAACTGACCAAAAGAGATCATTTAGTTCCAATTAGAGAAACTTATGATGTCATGGATTTGGTATGAGCATTTGTAAATTATCCATCTACGCGGGTTTCCAAAGAATATTATCTTGGATGGATATTCTCGATTTACATCCAAGTTTTGGACAAAATTTGTAGTTAGCATTGGAGACTCAATTGAAATTGAGCACAATGTATCATCCTAAAATAGATGGGAAACAGAAAGACCAAATTAGGTGATTGAATACATGATTAGGATATATGTTATGGATAGCCAAACCCAATGGGAAAATTAATAATTTTTTGTGGAGTTTGCTTAAAATAACAGTTACAACAACTTAATTGGGATGCCTCATTATCAATATCTATATGGAAGACCATGCAAGACACTATTGAGTTGGGAAAAGTTAGAGGATCAAGTGATGGTAGGGCCAGAATTAATTCAAAACATGGAGGAATAGGTCATTCATATTAAGTAGTATTAAAAAAAACACAGGATAAACAAAAGAGTTCTCTTGATGCACATAAGACTGACCTGGGTTATAAAGTAGGAGATCGATTTTTTATTTGTATTAGGCCTAATAAGAGTACCATTCATTTAGAAAGGGGACAAAGTTGCCACATCAATTTATAGGGATATTTAAAATTTGGGAAAGAATTGAACTAATTTACTATCATCTTGTACTTCCATCCTAATTACATAAAAAGTATGATTCTTTGCATGTATCTATATTACAACACTAAGTAGCTAAAAAATATCATAAACTTAACTGGAAGGAATTGTAGGTTTCATACATGGGAACCATTTTGGTTGAACCATTACACATATTGAATCATAGGGTTTGATAGCTTAAGAACCTCTTGGTGGACTAGGTTAAGATCTATTGGGATAGGTATATCCCAGGATCTTCTATCTCAAAGGATGTAAATACCATGCACTAATATCGTCCCACAATTTTTTAACTATAAATTCAAGACAAAGTTTCCTAAAGGGTGGGTGTATGTATGTAATTCCCCATTTTGACTTAGACAACTAAACTACACTATGACCTACTTTGTATTTATTTGGTTACGATCTATGGAACTTTATTATATGGTCATGTCAACCTACCTAAATGTGAAAGTTATGTATAGTTATTGTTTATGTTATTAATAATGTACCTTGTGTGAGTTACTTCTAGCATGCAAATTTAAATGAAACATAGTGGTACATGGATACTCGTTAAATTATATTTTAAAATGAATCAAAAGGTACCATGCACATGATAAATAATGTATCTTGCTTGCATTGATCATTAGTGAGTAACATAGAAATCACATATAGGTGGTTATATTGTTCTATATGATCTTTTGTTTTGGTAAACTTACCTACATATTGAATAGGCTAAGTGATAGACAGATAAGGGTGATACTCAATTGACATAAATGTCATGGACATTGAAAAAGAAACTATGATATGTGGGAAAGTGTAGGATTTATAGGAAGCACAATTTTCCAAATTGACCATTTGATGATGTAGATAACACAACCACAATACCATACTAGTATGGTATTGATAAGGTTCTTACCCTAGTTCTATCAAGAGGGGTGGAGGTATTTCCTATTATTTATCCTCTAAAACCTGGAGTCATGGGAGGGTTGTGTTAATCCACTCTCCCCTAGACATGTGATGGATACTTCTAGTTTCCTACTTGGGAATCTTGGTCGAGATAGTTGACATTTCCACTTATGGGTTCTATCTAGGGTTAGTTCAATGTAGTTGACACTCCAACGTATTCTAACATAGGAAAGGATAGGATGAGTAAGATAGAAGTAGGTTAGAAAGGAAGGGTGATCTGGATAGTTGGGAATGATGTTGGGAATTATAAATTCAAACTTAGTTCCTTCCTTAGTCCCTTTTTGTTCTTTAAATGTTTGTTCAATTCATTTATGATGATCTTAGTGTAATTTTCAGTTCATATTTGATTAATGTGACTTAGTTAGTAAGATTGTTGGATGTTCTGATTAAAGGATTATTGCTTGCATGCTTGGATGAGAGCACATAAAAACTATGTACTATATGTGATGATTATTATCATCAATACTTTCACAATCTATGTATGCATCATCTATACATGCATACCTTTCACATGTACACTAGTATCAATTCAAAATATATTAGATATTGTAATAATATTATTAATGTTTGATGCCTAATGGGTGTAGTAAAAGGAAAAAATGTTTTATTATTCTTTAAACTTCACTTGGATTTAATATATTTCATTTAATATTTATTGTATTTTACTAAAAGAGGAAATCTGATTTCATTTAGGATTGATTGCATTTAGTAAGACTTGGAATTCATAACCTACCCAAAATTAATTTAATTCAATTGATTTGATATCATGTTAGGTGATTAATGTGGTTAGATAAGGTTAATATTTTATTTTATTTGAACCTGCTTAGGACTTTTCTTAGGAGGATAGGGAGGCGATGGAACATGAAAGAATAAGGGGGTGTTTGGGAAGGGAAAATGGGGTTGGATGATTTTGGGAGGAAATGAACATAGTTTTAACATGGGTGAGCTTGGGAAGGTTTGTAGTGGATTCTAGAGAGTGATTGATACTGTCTATTTTTGTGGTTGTTATAGATATAGGCATGGGGGGATAGGAAACTTAAGTTTCCTATATCTAGAAGCTAGATAAGATACCATTTGGTTGGGAGGAATAATCCCAGTTTGGCTTAAGGAGATAAGCATCTATACTACTACAATACCACCACAAGGTTGGAATGCTAGATCGAACAATTTTATGGGTATTTACTAATTCTTAGTTATTTATATTGATTAATTAGTTTAATTTTAACTATTGAATTTATCCTTCAATTGAATGAGTTGTAGGTTCACAATTGAATGGGGTTTCTTGACTTTTCCCTAAAAGTGAATGGGGAATTCAACTCTTTCCTTCATGCTTATGGTGTTGTGGTGCCTCACTCTATCATGGTGAATAGGCATGGATTTCCTATTAGAATATAAAATATGTCGTCAAATTAATAATGTTGATAACATTAAAAATTTCAACCCTAAGAAGCTTACAAATAAGATGTAGAATGAAAATGAATCATTGACAATGAAATAACCTTGGAAAAAAGAGAACTAAACGAGGAATTTTTTTTTAAGCTTGAAACAAGAATGAAAGAATGAAAAAAAATGAACTATGATAAAGAAATTCTAGTTTCAGATATGACTGTAAACAACAACCAAGAAACCTAGAAATGTAAGGAAAATACTCCTCTTTCAATTATGCAATTCAAGGGACAACCAAAGAAACTTAAAAAGCATAAAAATATATATATTTTCTTTATTTATAACACATGTTGGCACAAGGGCATACCTAGGGTTCAACTCTAATAGTGCACCAACAAGCCCTAACTATTGGCCCTTTTGGCAACACTTGCGGAGAAGATGCAGTCTCACTCGAAGTAGCAATAGGGGGTTGCAGGACACAAGTGTCTACAACCAGAAGGAATGCAAAGTGGATGCAAAACAACAACACACTGAGATCTAGTTATTATTTACTAACTTAAGCCTACTTCACACAATTATATCTTATATCTAACACAATAATGCAATAACAAAATAACAGAAGCTAAAGAACACAACATCATTCACAAAGACAACAATATTTACGTGGTTCACCCTCTCCCTAGGGCTACGTCCACATAATTGTGTTTCTTGATATATTATGTGAAAACATACAGTTCTATCTGCACACTTAGCTTGCAGATCTCTCTCTCCTTCTCTCTTCTCCCCTTCCTGCGCACCCAGCTGTAAGGTTGACCTTCACACCCAGCTGAAGATCTTACAATACGAGAATGCTCTCATGCTCAACACTTCTCTCTCGCACAATCATAATCACTCGATATCACAATAGAACTCTAGCTAACCCTCCCTGGTCCTTTAGACCTTTATTTATACATTACAATAACTCTGAGACAACCTTACGCCGAAACCTAGGTGTCAAAACCCTAAATACAAAAACCCTAGGTGTCTAAAACCCTATGTCAACTTGACCTGTGTTTTTAGGGCTTCGCAAGCCTCTCTTTCCTTCTTTCCCGTGAGGTACTCCAAAGCATCCGTCGGTGGATTTTTTCACTTTCTGAGTTGTCCACGATCCATCTACCTTGTTTGTATGTCTTCCTCGATCTTATTGTTCAACAACTCGCTTTGTATGTCTTTTCTTCTTCTTTGACCACTTCGACCCCTTCTCAGTCAATGTGCCTTCCGTGCAATTCATACTTCATCTTTTCTCTTCCTTTTTCTTCTCTTTCTTCCTTAATCCATAACCAAGGACCAATAGGACCCCAACACTCACCTATGACTCGTCTTGAGTCACTGCAAGACTGGACCTTTTTGTATCACTTCAAATTGATTTCTGCTTTGTCCTTCCATGTTATGTGTAGAGTGTCTTTTCTGTGTCTGATACCCGATTTCAACTGCACTTGGTACCTAGATCCTTCTTTTCTATGATTTTACTAAGAGATGTGAGGCAGCTAGTTGTCATAGTACAATTTCAACCAACTCCCATTCACTAATCCTTCCTTCCATTCTCCATTCAGGATATTCAACTGCGCAACTCCTCCTTTTGTAACATAGGCAACCTCATATGGCCCAAGACAATGTGTCATGAACTTCCCTGGATGCTTCATGAACTTGTTGTCATATACCAATACCAGATATCCCTTCATAAATGATTTCTTCTTGATATGTCTGTCGTGATAGGCCTTTTCTTGTTCCTTCTGTACCTGTTGATGAAATCTTGCAATAAATTTGTCTTCCTCTAGTTCCACCAACTGCACGAGCATGTTTTGAACAACAAAAGTGTCATCCATATCTGTGAATGTTGCAATTATTAGACTAGGAACCAAATATTTCATAGGAACTACTTCTTCCAGACAATAAACCAACTTAAAGGGAGTCTGCATTGTCAACTTCTTGCAAGTGGTTCTATAAGCCCATAACACTGCTGGTACTCTCAAATCCCAATCATTCATGTTCACACTGCAAATATTCGTCAGCATTGTCTCCAAGATCTTATTGAAATCTTCGACTGACCCATTCGCCTGTGGATGGTATGGAGTTCTCTTCTGGTGGTGGACTGCAAATTTCTGAGTCAAGGCTTCAATAGTCTTATTAATAAAATGTGTACCTTGATTGCTCATAAGGATCTTCGGGCATCCAAATCGGGTTATGATATCATCAAATATGAACCGCGCAACTGTAGTTGCACTAAATTCCTTAACTTCTCTTGCTTCTGTCCATATGGTCAAATAATCTGTTGCAGTGATGATGTATCGAGCTCTTGTGCACTTTGTTGGTGGATTGATAGGTCCCATAAAATCAATATCCCATTTCTCAAAGGCCTGCAAATTTAGATAAGGTGCTAAAGGCATCTCATCTCTTCTGTAAGGTTTCCCCACTCTTTGGCATACATCGCAGGCTTTGTAGTATTCCTTAGCATCCTTGTGTAAAGTCGGAGACCAGAGGCCAACTCTAAGAACCTTTTGTGTTGTTTCTTTCCCTGCATAATTTCCTCCTACGATGCCTCCATGTGCTTCTTCCAGAATCAATGGTCTTTCTGCATCCATAAGACATCTCCTCAAGATCTCATCAGGTCCCATCTTATATCATTGTCCAGCTATAAGTGAAAAAACGGTGGCATGAACTACTAGTTGTTTCTTTTGAATGAGTGTATATTTGCGAGGTGCCATTCCTGTTGAGAGGAACTAGACGATGTCGATGAAGTGATCATCAACCTTTCTAATGGCCAAAAACTATTCATCTGGTTTTAAGGGGATCTTCATTTCTCCCATGGGTCCTTTAATGCCCTTCATGTATGTGAGCTGTTAGAAAAACAGGACTGCAGAGCAATAAAATAAAACAAATGCAGAAACAAAACACAGAAGACACACAATACAAGAGAGACACAGATTTATGTGGTTCACCCAGTGTGGCCTACGTCCACCAGAGAAATTTCCAGGTCCTTCCTTTATTATTATCCAGCAAATGAAGGGATTCAATCTACAACAAAACCCGTTGTAACTTCCTCTTCTTTCTCTCACAGTCTCCTCTCTCAGAATACAATATTCACCATC
>SNQJ01S0044786.1:13430-36011 GCA_010110895.2 Picea sitchensis | reverse complement strand
TCTGGGGTGTAAATACTTCATGGGGTATAAACACGGCTGAAAGCAAGGACCTCTGAATCAGGAAGATAATCAGGCTCCACAACCAACATGAACTTGGTTGGAAACAAGTCCTAATATTCATGCAGGAATTTTGTGATCTTATTAATGGTGGAATCATCCCAATAATATCCAACATTGGCCAGCTTAGGTGCTTTCTATGTTCCATTGTTAATTTTATTGATTTTAATTGGTTGTTCAATAAAATTTAGTTCGACTCATGGTCCTTCTATGTCTCTTTGTCCTTCAGTTTCTGTGATGTTCACATTCCTAGGATCATCATCTTCATCAGCATTAATATTGTAACAATCCTATAATTTCTGAAGAGGTGTGGTCCATTCATCTTCTTCTTGCTCCAAAGGGAGGTTAGGTGCCTCCTCAAAGAATCTCTATCTTACAACTTGTAAAGCTTGATCTACTGTGGGGTATTGACTCTCAAATAAAAATGTATCTACACTGTTGTGAGTCATACCATACCAATCTGAAGTGGTGAGGTGTAGTTATGCTTGCAGATGCCAATTAATAGGTGTTGTGTCCAAGGTGCTAATGAATTTGTGCACCCACTATTCCTGAGGAATGTTGGTCCATGCCTCCTCACAACTTCACACATGGTCCTTCGGACAACTGTGACCTGTGTATCAAACTTCGCACCCTTCGACTTGGTCTGAAAATCTCACTGTCATCAAAGTGAAATATTTCACCCAATCTACGATCTTCTTGTGCGTTCCCCACCATCTTGATGGTGTTGCTTTTAAATCTTTGTTTAGTGCCAAAAACCTCTATTGTACTAGTACAATTTCTTCAAATTCCGACAAGAAAGTTTCTAAATGATTTAAACCATCAAATGTGGCGGATTACTTACTTATGTGCCGATCTAGCGAAATTCCCTGGTCAATCTAGCACACCTCCTTGCAGAAACTTCATACATTTTGTTCTGCCAATTCTCCGGTGATTCTTTCGAATATGATGAACATGTGTTGTCACTTCGCCAGATTAAATTCCCATCTGCTATAGGATTGATGTAATCCTGTTGTATTGCTGTCAATTTATATATATTCTCTAGCTCATATGTGCAGTCTTATTCTATGATGGGTTTTGTGTATTTGTGACCTTCATCAGGATCAAGAGGTGAAATGACCCTAAGGCCATCACCTTCGAATTTCATTCTTCTTTTCTTTAAGTCACAACAATGGAATTGTTGAAATCCCAATCAATTCCTAACAGCCCGGGATAAGGACAACTATCGTCAACTATCTCAATCACCTCGAACTCCGCAAACATCCTTACCCCGTCGATGTCCACAGGGACATGCTCCAATATTACAAATGGGATCACTACTTATTGATTAGCCATCCTAAGCCTGATAGGGGAGTAAATCAGCTTGGGTTTTCCCATCAATGCCCAGGTATGCCTCGCCATAACATTGACTTATGACCCTAAGTCGAGGACCACATAATCTATGTCATAGTCCCCAATATGAGAATTAAGGTGTAGTTCCTTTTTTTTCCTTCTCTTTCTATTTAATTTATGTACTTATTTATTCAACAAAGGATCTACCCTCCCTATCTCATATTTTCTGATCAAGTATTGTAATTCTTGCACAGCTCTTTCATCCTTAATCAAATTAATGCAAGTACATAAGAAGTCTATAATCTTGCTTAACTCTTTTCCTTCTCCAGGTAATGTAGACTAATCAAATGCCAGAGACATTCCACATTCTCTCACTTCTAGTTGTGTCTTTCATGAAGAAGCATGATCTCTTCCAAATTCTCTTCTCACCTCTTCAAGCGTGTGCTTTTATTTTCTTGGATCAAACACTTGTGTCCTCTCTGTAGCTCTTCTGACCCTTGATTCTTTTGTAGTCTTTCCTGGGGTCACCCTGTCTTCTCCTGTAACAACACCTCCTCTATTGATAACATTGAATCTGGGATCCTCTCTGTGAGGTTCTATTGATATTAGTTGTACTTGTTGGTTGTCTCCGCGTCTCTCTTGAAGTTTGGCTAACAGTACCGAACAATCTTAAATAACATGTTCAAATGCATTGCAGTAGATACAAGTGGTACAAGGGTTATGACAGTCCCTTGCCAAGTGTCCTGGTTGTGTGCAGTTATAACAAATGATCTGACCTCAACCTCGACCCATGCCTCCTCCTCGTCCTCTTCCTCGGAATCCACCACGAGGGTTGAAGTTTCCTCTTCCTGGAGAGTTATACTACTTAGAATTTACCTCCTGCTACATCTCTCCTTGAATCCTATATGTATCTCTTGACCTTTAATGCAAGAGATCATAATCCCTACAATCCTTCTCATCATGCCCCATAGATTTACAGAATGTGCAGTAAACATTGGTAGGTGTCTAGACATATTTTTGCATGTAGTAGCACTCACCAGGGTGATGTCTATTTCTACACACCTCAAACCAAGGTAGAGTAACTTGGTTCATAGGGCTTGGATCTCAAGAGGCCAAGTACTCATGAAATAGGGGGCAATGCTCCTTATCATGGCCCTCTAACTTACATCCGATGCACCAAATGTCTTCTCTTTTATCTTTTCCCTTTTCTTTCTTCGTATCTTCAACCTGCAGAGATACGCTAGCTAGATGACTCAAAATTTGACTCATACCTGAGTTGGATTCTCCCATAGGGGCTGATTCTAATTTCATGGTGATCTCCAATGCCTTAGCATGCGAAGTAACCTCCTGTTGCATCAGAGGAACTCTGATGTGTGGTAAGAGGGAAACAATGAACCATTCCTTGTTCTGCTCGTCTGGGATCTGGAAAATCAAGCGACCGGTCAAGGTCTTAAACCTTTGTTAAAACTCCCAAACATGTTCATCTACTCTCTTTCATAACCCTAAATTGCACCATACATGCATACATGGCATTCGGCCATCTTACTTTCTATTTTTTCCAAGCCATCATTGAACAACTCTTCTTAAAAACACAATTTTTGAAGATGTACGTGCCCTACACCATTATTTCCATGTATGTATGCTAGTTGCACCATTACTACCTACGTACGTACACTAGATGCACCATTACACCCTGTGTATGCCCACAAAAGTTGCAAAAATTAAAAAGTTGCAAGGAATTCGTTGAGATTACGGGCTATTGGGTAGTTTTCCAACTGTTCCACCACCTATATCCTGTCACCCAACCGAATAACCATACTTTTTTCATATAAAAGGAGGTGTTGGGGTATCATTCACAAAACAAGAATAATAATAGTGAAACTCTATCCGTTTCACATCCCCTCCTTGCCCCAAGAATTTGCATCCACCTTGTGAGTTTTGTGCCAGAATTGTCTGTTCTTGCCTTTTTCCTCCATTATAAGCCTATGCCATTTCCCTAGAGAGAAGTGTGAGAGGAGAAAGATACGTGGAAGTGAAATTGGAGCTTGGTAAAGAGGATCTCGGACCAGGCTCGAGGAGCAGTCATCGATCTCATTGTAAGTAAACTTTGTGATTCAAATAAAAGGAGTACCTTTTCTGTCCCACCATATGATGTGTTCAATCTTTATGTTTGATTCATGTTTTATTATGAAATATAATCCACTAATTCATATATGATATGCATGTTTGTAGTTTCTCATTTGTATTTTTGTGAATGTAGGTCAACCTTGGGAGGATACTTGTAGTTGAGGAGAAATCGAGCACGAAAGGATTGACACCGGACACACAGTTTAAGGTAGAGTTACTAGATCTTTTAGTTTGTATTTCATGCATGAATGTGGGGTATAGTCGGGATAGTTATAAAACTTAGGAGACTTTTAGATGTCTATATCTGCCTACATGTTGAACCCTAGTGTATTCCATAGGGGGGTTTTTCCACTATAGTAGCATAGGTGACCATACTGGGGAAGCCTCTAGGGTTTTTATGGGATATTTCTTGGGTGTTTTAATTGATTTGATTACCTTTTTTGAGTTTCTGTAAGTTGTTGAGTCTTTAAGGGATTTTGGTCTTCCATACCAGTACTCCCTGACCTATCAGCCTGATTGTTAGTTTTCTTTTCTTGAGAAGTTACAGAGGTGTACGCGGCTTGAAATGGGTCTTCACACATACATATGCACCCTACCTTTGGACAAATCGCTTACATACGCAGACTGCTTAAGTGTCAGTAGCGTGCCTGTGTAAAGAAACTTTTTCCTTAAGAAGGGGCAGTCAACCTCTTCCCTTTTTTAAGTCACACTTCTCAGGGGTTTCTTGATCTAGTACCGGTCTTTGTTGTTACAGTCTTTAGCCTAGGTTTGACGTCAGTTTCTTTATCTTTTAGAGATTTCTTTTGTTTTCTTTGAAAGGGTTTTAGACGAGTCTGTGAGTCTTTTCTGATCATCTTGTTTGGTATCGTTAGTGACTCCCTGCGATCTGCAATGGACCATAATTCATTTTTTGGTCTTGTCTTGTCTTCACTTTTTCCCTAAGGCTTGCTTTAGAAGAAAAAAAAAAAAAAATATTTTCAAGTTTCTTATTTTGAAGCATAAACAAAAATAAAAATAAAAAAATTTCATTTCTTTGTTTGGTTAAGTAGTTAGGTAATTGTCTTTACTTGTCAGGAGAAAGAGTTCTTTTCTTTAAGTTCTTTACTAAATGCTTAGAACTTTAAGTAGCTCCTAGTCGAGCAAAATTCAGTTTTAGGTTTTTCTTTTAAAAGATCTTAGAAAAAGTAGTTACGAAAAGTTGGTTAAAGAGGTTTCAAATTGCAAGTCTTTATTTGTTAAAAAGAAGTAATTTTGCTTCCAGTATTTGTTCTTCTCTTCTCTTAAAATACACCACTAGTTTCATTTTCCTTCCCTTGACTTAATACAAGCCACTTAAAATTAAAGCTTAGTTAAAATCAATTAGACTTTATGTTTGTAGGGTCCATCAACTAGTTTATTCTAGAGCCTTGATTTAGGTTTGAGAGGAAACTCTTCAAGGCTATAAAAAAAACATACAAGTCTGAGTTAGGGAGTGTAAAAATTCCAGTAAACGTGGAAATTATTCGAGACCCCCCTCTAACACAGGGGATAAACATGAGGTCATGTGTGGAAAGGTAGTGAAGATAACCCCTCCAAATCCAGACCAAGCATAGAGGAGAATGCATATAGAGGACTTTTCTTGGGATTCTATTGATCGCATTTGCCACAGAGCTTCATGGGTCTCGAATCCGTTAGAGGTCCTCAATCATCTTCTGTAACACTTTCTTTAGATACCCTCTATATGTTTCAGGATTGATACCCTGCTCATTGTGGTCCATATGACTATCGACTGTACTCGCCTGGTGATTTTTTATGAGCTGGCAACCTAGTTGCCTTTATTTTAGGGACTTACACAAGTGACTACGAGGGTATACCGTGGTACTTAGGATAGACAGTGGGCCACACTTTGTAGTGTATACCCAAAGGGTTCTTCCATGTTTGAGTTTCACTTGCACTGGTAAGTTTCTCTAGTGTTGGCTGGTATAATTGTTCTTCCAACTTGTTAGTGGTTTGCTTGCATTATCTCATAGGAACTTTTCTAGTGTGTGCTTGGTATTCAACGTTAAAAATCCTTACTGTGTCATTGATATTCTCACAAAGTGGAAGATCAAGAGCCCCGTTGGTCACGAAGGATTCTGGGCCTTCCGCCAGTTACATTGGATCCACCACTGCCACCGTTACGGCAAAGACTTGACCAACAAGGGTCATTTGAGGTGACTGGGCCACAGGAAACTGTGCCTGAGCCAACTCCAAAAGGAGAGCATTCAATTCTGGAGGAACTGACTATTTCTGACGTTGGAGTGGAAGCTCTCTGTCTGTATAACCCTTCGATCATGGACTTGTTCATGCCACTTTTGATACAGCTTACCCCCCCAAGGGTAACACATCACGAGAGTCAGATAGTCCTGCAAGCAGTGATGGAAGAAAATGTTGCTAATTCGTCAGGGAGTCCTCACACTCCCTTTACGGCTACCAACACTGGTGGTGTTCCACCTCCTAACTCACCTTCCTATGTCTGGACCACTATGGTATTTACCGCCTCTACTTCGGGTAGTGGTCTGATTCCGTCTATGGAGACGATCACTGCACTGTTCACACATAGTGCGACGGGTCCTCCATTTTCATACAGGATGCACGACTTTGATACAAACTCGGTCCTCACCTACTCCACCCTACAGACCATGGGTCTGGGGGAAGGAAGCTCAAAATCTCCTTTGCAAGGATCCATGGGGGGCATCTCAGACCCATATAACACTTTCCCTTATGATGGAGGTCACATACCTCCTTCGTCCCCTTCACTCGACGACGCTTCTCAAAAGCCCATCTGGTTGAACATGAACTACATCTTGTTCAGAGCAGGTAGTCAAGGACCTTCTTCCAACACCACACTGGTGGGTTCTTTTTCATTCTCTTTGTTCAACACATTTGGTAACAACGCATTCTCGCCAGCTTTCATCTCGGATGAGGGCAACCTTGGTTTTGGGTCACAAAATCCTGTGGAGGGTACTATTCCTTCATAGGGGGAAAAAACCTCTCAAGGACCCTAGAATCCATGGCAGGGATCATTCCCCTCATCAGGGATGTCAATCAGGGGCAACCCCTTCCATGGTCAATGTAACCCATGGCAATGCTTAGTACCTATTCCTGTCGGATTGGCTCGGGGCAACCCTTTATAAAACCTTTGGAACATAGCGTCGGGAGCAATCCCTTCCCATCCCTCAATGTCCTACTATGGGAGTCAGCTGATGACATATCAACAAGTGCAGTATCTGATTGCTGGCCTAGGCCATGGTTTTTACCAGAACCCAGGCCATCAACCTAAATTTTCCTGGCAACCTGGTGCTAGCCAAATCCCAGACTCCTTTCCTCCTGTACATGGTCAACAACCCAAGCTACTATTTTTGGCAATGTTGCATTTGCTAGACTTGTCAATATTGTGAAATGACCCAATCTGTCATGATCCATGTTGGCCTCCCATGGCGACAAAGTTTACCTCAAACATTCTGAAATTCGAAGATAATCCTAACGAAGATCCAGGCGATCATGTGACCATGTTTCACCTATGGTGCTTGTACAACTCATTGAGAGACGACTCCGTACATTTGTGTATTTTTCAACGCACTCTTATCAGGAGTGTTGTGAAATGGTACATAGAGATCGACCGCTCAAGATACTTCACTTTTGGCAAATTGGCAATGGTTTTCCTAAACCATTTTCAACTACCTGTGAGATACGATGTCAACACTGAACTACTGGCCAAATTTGAGAAAACAAAGGATGACCATATCTCAGATCACATCCAAGAATGGCGGCATAGGAAGAGTTTGATAAAAGTACCAATTCCACCAGCATTCCAGCTGGAGTGGTTCCTTAAGTCCTTGGTACCCTAGTTATCCAAGGACGTAGCAATGTCAAGGGTCTTTTCAAGGAAGAGGCGATAATGAGAGCTCAACAACTAGAACTGATATACTCTCAGTCAGGTTTACTTTACAATTTTTTTTTATATGCACCATGGTATATACTTGACAAGACCAGAAACAAGTTTGGACCACATGCCGATGGCATCGTTGGTTCAACACAAGCGAATCCCACTAATCAGTTGTCGAATCAATTGCAACAATTGTCGATACAACAGACAACGTCCAGACCAACCACTGGTTCAGCTGCTCCACCTACTCAAACGTTGGATCTGCATAGTGTGCAATCGACAAACCTGAAGGACAACCAACAACTTGATGGAAAGAAGAAACAATTAAAGAAGGGTAAGGGGGATAAGAAACCCACCAATAATGTTGGTGGGGGAAACACAAAGAAAAATAAGTCGAAGTATCCGTGTAATATTTGCATGAAAGACCACCTAACTCACTTGTGCCATCGGCTTGCGAAGGCCCATAAGTTATTGGCACAACAACAACCTGTTGTGTGTGAACCCATTTCCACATGGCAAATTTTTTAATGAAGCCTCTTCGAGCACGAATGGGGGAAATTAGGGACCCCCTCCATCTTCTAGTAATCCCTTGGCCGCAAATGTTTATATGTTGAAAGGTGATGCTCACATAGCAACTAGGGCACATGATTACGGAATTCCAAGCACTGTTGAAAAGGGTAAAGAAGCCAAGAACCCATTTGTTCCTCTCCAGATCGAGAGAACAAAGGGTGAAACAATGACACACATCCCGAAAGGGGTGTTCAAGAAAACTTTGCATAATCCAAATGCAAGGGCCTCACATAACTACTTTGTGGTGGAGAATTTGTCACAAACCCCTTGCACAATGTCTACTTTGGAGGTCCTCCAGAGTTTCCCTTCGCAGAGAAAGGCTCTTCTAGCTGCCTTAAGAGCTGTTGATACCTGTAATCCGAGAACGATCATGATTGATACGACTGACTTGAAACATCATCTCCCATACCACGTTGTGTTTCAGATAATAGTGGATCACCCCAAAAACAAATTTACCTAAAAAAAATTCTTCATGGTGGTTGATGAGGGCACCTTGACATCCGTGATGTCGTTGGTGTGTTGGAATTCCATTGGCCAACCTGTTTTGTCTCCATCACCTACTCTAATTACTTCTTTTGGCGGTCATTCTTTCAGAACACATGGAATCATCCCTTCTTTCCCCCTGTAGTTGGGAGGGAAGACCATGTGCTTCAAATTTGAAGTGTTCGATGCGCCTCTCGACTATAGCCTATTGTTAGGAAGGATTTGGACATATGTAATGCATGCAGTGGTTTCCACAGTTTTTTGGGTCTTGTTGTTTCCACACGAGGGTCGAATCGTGACCATTGATCAATTGTCCTTCTCGAGGCCTGACCCTTCATTTGGGGCATCCACGGTCCCGATGATTGACAACCCACAACCCAGTGTCATCAATGTGGGGGTTGGTTTGTTCCCACCTTTGATGTGTACGTTCGATTACCTGCCTCCTTCTAGCGATGTCAATATGATATCGATTGTCCTCGACCAGCCTAGGGATGAAATATTTCAAGTGTCGACATTCTGTATGACTTAATTTAATGATCCATTGGCTCTTCCTTCCCCATTGACCATGATGGAAGGGACAGGGAACCATGGCATACCCATGCCCTTTTCAATGATAGAAGTTGAGTACTCTATTGTCCAACAAGCTTTTATCGACCCCGATCCAACTCCTGCACCAAAGTTAGATCAAGTTCTCGAGCCTATTTGAGCTCAAGATTCCCTTGCCACTATCGATTCTTTGGACTTGGTCTTTCCCTCTGACGAGGAAATTTTAGAGGAACTAACTAGTCTGGACAGACCCTAGGACGATCTCCATCATAGATCTTGCTTCCTCCCAGAGTTAAGAAGAATAGAGGCAGGAGACTTCGTGTTGACTATGACTGGAGATAGGCCTTTTCCTATTAATCCTTTGGCTACACACATAGTTTGTGCCGAGGGTAATATGGAAACCATCGCTGAAACTATACATATTTACATATTCAGAGCCCTTGGTGTCGTGGAGAATTTATTCATCGAAGCAGACTTCTCCCCCGAGGAGATTCGAATCTACACAAATTTATTTAAGGAATTCCACGATGTTTTTTCTTGGTATTACAAGGAGATGCCAAACACTGATCTGAGAATCATCGAACATGAAATAAATACTTATCCTGACGCCAAGATGGTCTGGCAGAAGCTTTGTCTAGTCAATCCTTGGAAAGAAGCAGCTATTAAGGTTGAAGTAGAGAAGCTCCTCAAATACGGTTTCATCTACCCCATTCAGTTGACTCAATGGGTGTCAAATCCTATTCCGGTCAACAAAAAGAAAGGAATGATTCGCGTATGTATGGACTTTCATGATTTGAACAAGGCATGTCCAAAGGATAATTTCCCCACCCCATTCATTGACCAGATTGTTGATGAGTGCATAGTGTTACATGTTAAAATTACTCAATTGGATAAGTGTCGCATATTCCTCTCAATTGTTGTAAGTGTCACATCTTCCTTACAACTTTCGCAAGTGTCGCAAGTTGTTCATAAGTGTCGCAAACACTATTCAAGCATACTGCCATAATGATGACACTAAGGAGGCACTTAAAACATCTCATACACTGGGTTTGGAGAAGGAGAACTGGTTAACTGAAGTCAAGGGACTCTTGACACCTGAAAAGAGCTCTGAAACAATGGTTTTGAGGGTGAGTGCTCCCCTATATCAGCCTTAGGAGCATTGGCGCCCCCCTACAAGGCTTAAAGAAGCGTTATAACGCTCCCCTACCCTTTTACAGGAGCGCTACTCACTTTTGGAGTGCTGGCGCTTCCCTTAACCTTCTCAGGGAGCGCTGCAACGCTCTGATACCCCTTTTGCAGGAGCGCTGCCTAATCTGAGGCAGTAGTTGGCCCGTTGAGGAGAATAAGGGGAAGATATTTCAATATTAGAAGGCAGTTGCATTCAAATTCTTGGTTTCATCAGAAGATCCCTGATCTAAGGAAGAGGTTCCCCAACTTGTTCTAAAGATAACTCAAGAGATTAATCTCCTCTTAACCTATATAAGAAAGATCTATGATGGTGGAAAGGGAGGAAGAATTGCTAGCATGAAACCTATGATCTCATAGGAAACACATAGTCATCCAAAGGAGAGTGATCAGTGAAGTTGTTGTTATCCAGGTTGTGGATCTTTCAGGCAAGGGTTAGACGAAGGGGACTTGACGAAGCTGTCACATTCGCATCTACGATTGTAAGTACTGTTGTCGTTATTCTCATTAATATGACACACTTGGCTTGTTTCTTTCTAGTTTGTGTCTAATGTTACATGAACTTATCATTGATAGATATATTTGTTTTCAAGCTAACATCAATAGAGTAGGAAGGGGTCGTATCTTATTTGTCTATAGTACTCAGCAAGGAGCAAAGGATTGAAGCTCAACTCGGAGCGTGCAGGGACAAATATCGATAAAAAGGTACTCCTGTTCCCATTCTTTCTCATGTGTTAGTTTGTATAGATTTGAAAGGAATTCAGTGTCCACGTTAAGAATTTCCTGTCTTAGAGTTATGGTCAAGATCTTTGAGGCAATCTACCTATCCGCAGGGAGATTTTCCTACAACAGAAACTCGCAACTCCACTGGGGAGATAGCCTCAAATCGAAACTTCTTGTTTTGATTTATCCTCATTGACCTAGTTCTACCCCTTGATTGTTTCAAACCTGGTTCACTCCTCTTTTGATTGGTTTCATGAGATGATTGGATCCCTACCCCATCATACTCAGCTTAATTGTCGAAATTGGATTGCAATTTTTTGAATTTTTGACATTTCTGGGAGTTTTTGAACCTGGCACTACTGTCCCTGTGTTAACAGCGCGCCGAAGCTCCCTAATAGCTTTGCACAGAGTGCTATAACGCTCCTTGCCTTTGGCAATAGAGCGCCAGCCCTCTTTTGGCCAGTAAACCTTCCAGAATTTCTTTTTCTGGGTTTTGCCTCTGTGTCTCTCCTGTTGGGTAACCTTGTGAGTCAATGCTTCTTCTCTTCCGGCCTTGACATCTGTCTTTTTGAAGAACGAACATCTTACTATTTAGGTTTTGTAGCCTTCTTCACTATTCTTATTGAGTTTTTCTGTTGTTTGGAGTCCAAGACCCATGCATCGTCTTTCTCTCTGTTTAACTGAGTAAAAACCCTGGTGAAGGTCATCAAAGGCCTACAGATCTCTTTATCTTGATTTTAGTCAAGATCATTGTTCTTCAACTTTTTCTTTTTTGGTGTGAAGTTTGTTTTTTCTTTGATTGATTCTTTTCTTTTGCTTTTCGTTTTGATTGCAACGAAAGGGTGTATTGTTTGTATGACTTTTGCTTGTGCTAGTTTGATTTTCATTCATACAAGACGATAATTAGCAAGACAAGTATTGTGTTGAATTAATTATTATTCATATGAAAACAATAAAAAACATCTTCATGATTGATTGTGCATGTTAGAAGGCATCTCAAAAGTTTAGCATCGCATCAGGATTTGATTGGAGAAAACTTGTTTGAGGACACTCCTTATTAATGCTTATTAGTGAAAAGGATTCTCTCTCTCTCCCTTAGATAGATGTTCATCGAAAAGAAATGAATGCTTATCATTTTTGATGCATTTTTGGGACTGAGTCATAATTCCATTCGTTTCACTTCCATGCACCCCTTTTTGAGTAAAGAACAACCATAAAATCAACGCTAATTAAAAATTATTTAGAACTTTTTCTTCTCTAGGATCCTCCACCAACAGTAGACTAGGCTCAGTAATTTGGATTAGGCTGTGAGCATAACTCTCCAAAGTTTCCAAAACAAACAGTAGCATCCTGAGTTAGGGAGAGTCAAATCCAATCATCGTATAAGTCTGCCTGGGATCCCCCTCTCACACAGGGGTTATGCACGAGGTCACATTAGGGTGAGCTACGGGGACTAACCCTCCGTGGTTTAACTGATTGTGGTGGTCAGATCATATTATGGGGGTCACTTCAAGGTAAATCCACAATTACTGCATGGAATCCTTTTAGTTGATTTCAGGCTCGATACCCTGCCCGTACGTTCGGATCAGACTGTCGATTGTTCCCGCCCAGGGGCTGACTGCGAATTGGTAACCTTAGTGGCCATAATCTTTAGGGTATTACACGAGGTGACGGTGACGGGAAGTCTCACTGTACCTGGAGCCGACATTGGTCAAACTCACTCGGGCTCCTTGGAGGGTAAATACACAATTACTGCATGGAAGCTTGCACCAAGGCGTAAGTCCGTTAAGCAGGTCGCCATTGTAACTATTCCACCCTATCCCCACCCCTTCTGGACTTGATCACGCAACATTGGATTTCATCACCAACTAGTACGGTCATCAAAAGAAGGTCTTGTTTTCTTGGTTGTGATTCTTATATTTCTATTAGCGTATGCTGTTTCTTTTTGATAGTTGGCCATAGATCTCTTTCGCCGACTCTTTTTTTCCAACATCGACCCTCCACGTCGTTCGCGGAGGCTACAGGGACTTCCTCTAGAAAATATGGAAGGAAAAACCCCTTTACCCCCTCATTCTACGGAGGAATCTCCTCAATAGAGGGAGGTTCAAAACACTACAACTCCCCAGGAAGAAGTTCCCACTCCTTTGGAGAATTTTCGAATTGTTTCGGAATCTTTGGAAGCTTACCTCATTCCAGAGGGATATGAACAACATATCCTCCAACTGAATTCCACTGGAGAATTTGTTGTCGTCAATCCTTCTGACATTCCGGCTGGGTCTCCTCAAAACCCTTTAGCCAATGACCCTTTTTGGACCATAGACATTGTTCGAAATCCACCACGCTTGGTGCGAGATCTTTATGGAATAGGGGAAGGTGTCGACGCACCTTTTTCATACATCGTACCTCCAAATCATTTTACCGATACCACCACCTTTACAGCCACACCACCCGTTGGTACGAACATACCATTCGTTGGTCCAATGTCTACTATTCCCCTCCAGACGACCCATTCTACGATGGTCCCGCACATTCCGACTATGCCCGCTAGTAACGCGGTGGTTAATCAAGCTCTGATTGGCACACCTGTAACACAAAGACCTACACTCCCTTTTGGATTCAGGGCACTGAATGCTTCCACTGCCACCACTTCCCAAACTACCACCCAAGTGATATCGGGAAGTTCCATACCCATCCAACAACCCGGAGGGACCGGTCTTGGTGGTCCTAACCCACTCGACGGCACCGGTCAGTCATTTACGTCTGGTTCTCAAATCCCAGGAACTCTACCTCAAGATGGGGGGCACCCTCCCACCAAAGGACAAATTCCATTAGGGGGGCACCCTCATGGTGGGGGGCACCCTCAATCTAGAGTCTACCAACAACCACATGGACAAAATGCGTCTGCCGCACCTAATCTATGGAACGTCCTTTATCAAGGAAACCCACAGTTTTTGATAGGACACAATCCTCAAACTTCGCAACAACCTCCTTATGGACAAGTGCCAAACCCAACCTACAATCCTCAAAACCCATCTGGTTATCCTCCGCTCACACATGTTTCTCAAAACACCTCAAATCCTATGTACCTTGGTCAAAACCAACCTCACACAAGAGGGCCCACTAGTTATAATTATCCACATAAACCGATAATTGGCCCCACTGGTGTCCCCATGCCACACCAGCATTACCCACAGATTAACCGACAACTACCTTTTCTAGCTACCCTGGATCTTCCAGACTTGTCACGGTTAACGAATGATCCTATTTATCATTCTCCGGTTTGTCCAGCTATCCCAGCTAAACTTCCTTATGATATCCCCAAATTTGACGGAAAGTCCGGAGAAGACCCAAACAACCACGTGATGATCTTCCATTTGTGGTGCTCATCCAACTCCCTCATGGATGATTCTATTCGTTTGTGTCTTTTCCAACGAACACTTACAGGTTCCACAATGAAATGGTATATTGAATTACCACGTGCATATTTTCACGATTTCAACTCCCTCGCCATGTCCTTCCTCACGCACTTCCAACTGCCCATTCGATACGAGATGGGTACCAAACTATTAACCTCCCTTCGTCAGACAACGTCTGTACATATCTCCGATCATATTCATGAATGGAGACGACGACGAAGGCTAATCAAAGTGGTCATTCCCGACCAATTGTTAGCGGAATGGTTCACTAAATCATTGTTACTCCAGATCGCTCGTGATGTTTCCATGGGTGGCGTGGTCACCGAGGAAGAAGCCATTGCCCAAGATCAGTATTTGGACATAGTCTATTCACAATCCGGTTCTCTGTACGAGTTGATAACGAATGCTACTTGTGCCACTAACAATCCATCCAAACCATCATCTAATTCCCACGCAGATGGAGTTATTGGCTCCATCAAAACCCAATCTGCTACCCATTCAGATGGAACAATTCAGCGACCCGCTCCGACGGTTGCTCCCAGCTCGACTGCACCCTCTTCCACCCCCCCTCCAACTCAGGTCTCTAATGTGAATGTGGTCCAATCAACCCCTTCAAAACAACTTGGAGGCAAGAAAAAAGCGAGAAACAAACCAAAGAAAAATAATAACAACGAACAACCCAAAACCCAACCACAACCCCCTGCTGCCGGAAAACAACCAAAACGAAAACCGAAATTCCAATGTCTCATTTGTGGAGATGATCACTACACTCGAGATTGCCCACATCGCGATGAAGTGGCCAAACGTTTCAAGGGAAATTCACAACCTGTTGTACTCACTCAGCCATTTCCACAGCAATAATCTTTGGTTGCCCAAATCCCCACGTCGGGGGGTAGTTCCAATCAACCCCATGATGAGGCCTCAACAAGTGCCCACATTTACATGTTTAATGGGGTTAATCTAACCACTCGCTCTGCGACATACGACACGCCAGTTAAACCTGATAAGCCGACGATTGTTAATGTTCCTCCACCAGACCCGTTACCATCCTTTGTTAACCCTCCATCTATTAGCCCTCCATCCGGGCCACTTCAGATTGAAAAACCTTCTTTTGACTCTATCTTACGCCCTCCTAAGAGTACCATCCAAAAATCTACTTTCGATCCTAATTCACGGGCTGCCCAAAATTACAATATTGTAGAAGATTTGGCCTAAGCACCGTGCGCTATGTCCGCCTTGGAATTTCTACAACACTGTCCCAGCCAACGTAGAACACTCTTAGCCATTATCGGTGCTTTTGATCCTGAGTCATCAAACAACCTCACGTTTAATATGGATGATCATGAACCACGACTCTCCCACCAGCTAGCCTTCCAAATTGATGTTGTTGTGCACAATCTACAAAACCACCGGACTATCCTGGATGAGGGAGCCTCTACTTGTGTCATGTCCTTAGCTTGTTGGAAAGGCTTAAAATTGCCTGCCCTTAACAAATCCGCTACCGTGTTACGCGCATTCTATGGACGAGATTTTCATCCTCACAGATTATTACAATCCTTAGCCGTTCAGTTGGGCGACAAAACTGTTACCATTGACGTCGAGGTGGTCGATGCTCCCCTTGATTATAACCTACTACTTGGAAGAAGTTGGTTCTACGCTATGACTGTCGTCTCCTCGTCGGTGTTCCGATGTGTACAATTCCCCCATCAAGGAAAAAATTTCACCATCGATCAACTTGATTTCTGTACACCCGACGCTCGCATCCCTGCTACCAACAACATTCCTTTTTTGGGAGACCATCTAGTTACGTATGAAAGCGTTGGTGTTGTCTTATTGAAAGATTCTAGCCTTATGGGTACTTTCCCTACACCACTTCCACCCACCGCACATCATATTTCCGCCGTCAATATGATCTCGACTATGCCTTATCAATCCTTGGAATCATCTGACCCTTGGATTGTACCAAGTCCTTTGGAATTTGATGTGCTCAGTGACACTATGCCACTTAGCCCAGCCAAGGCTGCATACATAGCTATTCAATCTGCCTCTCCCTCTCCCAATGAGTCACATTCGTTGGCACCTGATGCCTACTCGATGCCCTCATGGTTGGATTCCCTGTCATCTGTCGTCGATTACATTTCCCACATTTTTCCGTATGACGAATCGATTATGGAAATGCTAAGCATTGACGACCTGCCTTGGGATGACAACCATCATCGATCCTCTTTTCTTCCGCCGTTGGAAGAAATTCACCAGGACATACGCTCTGTCTTCCCTCTCGATGTTACTGATTCTCTGCGATCTCCTATCCTCACACAAGATAATCTCTTTGAGGGGAACATGGGTAACATCTCCACTACGATCACGATTGACATTTCAATCAAAGAAGGTGTCGTGGAAAACATCAACCTTGGTGCTAATTGCACACCCGACGAAGTGATTTATTACACCGCTTTGTTCAAGGAATTTCGCAATGTCTTCACATGGAGCTACGAGGAAATGCCAGGGATCGACCCTTCAATCGTCGTACACGAAATCAAAACTTACCCTGATGCAAAACCGGTTCAACAGAAACTTCACCCGGTTCATCCCAAGAAAATCGCAACTATAAACGCAGAAGTTGAAAAACTTCTAAAATCTGGCTTCATCTATCCCGTCTTTTTAACTGAATGGGTTTCCAACCTTGTTCCGGTTGCTAAGAAACAAGGGACCATCCGTGTTTGCATTGACTATCGAGATCTCAACAAAGCTTGCTCCAAGGACAACTACCCTACGCCCTTCATCGATCAAATCATCGACAATTGCGCAGGGAGCGTAATCTTCTCTTTCATGGATGGCTTTTCTGGATATAACCAGATTGAAATCTTGCCTGCAGATCAACATAAGACAGCCTTCATCTTCCCTTGGGATACTTTCGCCTACCGAAATCTACCTTTTGGCATTAAAAATGCTGGGGCTACTTTCCAGCGAGCCATGTCGTATGCTTTTCATGACATCAAACATATAGCAAAACCATATCTCGACGATTTACCTGCCCATTCGCTAAATCGATCCGATCACATTGATCATTTACGAATGATTTTTCTTCGATGTAGGTTCTATCATATTCGCTTGAACCCCCACAAGTGCATTTTCGCTGTCGAATCCGATCGACTCCTCGGTTTCATTGTCTCCAAAGATGGGATCAAGGTGGAT
The DNA here is from genome assembly GCA_010110895.2 of Picea sitchensis. Classification (NCBI taxonomy): domain Eukaryota; kingdom Viridiplantae; phylum Streptophyta; class Pinopsida; order Pinales; family Pinaceae; genus Picea; species Picea sitchensis. The sequence goes on along the minus strand of SNQJ01S0044786.1, from coordinate 18,473 downwards.
CCCTTAAAGATCAAGGCCATCTTAGCCTTACCTCCACCTACCAATTTAACCCAACTCCAGAGTTTGCAAGTCAAAACAAACTTTCTTCACCATTTCATCTACAACTATGCTGAGATCACTAAAGGATTTATGCGGTTACTACAAAAGAACGCCCCTTTCATCTGGGATGACGCTGCTCAACGGTCATTCGATGCTCTCAAGCACGCTTTGACCCACGCACCTTTGTTACATCCCCCTGAATTTACAAAGGATTAAATCCTTTACTTGGTTGCTTCCACTTCCACCATTGCGATGGTGTTAGTTCAAGAAGACCCCAACGACGAAGAAGATGTAATTTATTATCTGAGCAAGAGTTTATCTGGACCCGAACTCAGATATTCGCATGTTGAGAAACTGGCTCTGGCATCTGTCATCGCTGTCCAAAGGTTCCTCCACTACATCTTATTATGCACCACTACGGTAATCACAGACTACAACCCTCTGTACCACGTCTTGACACGTCAAGTACTTGGGGGAAAATATTCCAAATGGATCGTTATTCTTCAAGAATTCAATCTTGAGTTTACGAAGGCCAAAGCCAAAAAATCCCTAGTGTTTGCAGAGCTCATCTTTGCTCTCCCCCGTGCCGATGAAAACATTGAACCTAGAGATTCTCTTCCCGATGAATCTCTCTTCCTCATCAGCACCTCTGATCCTTGGTATGGAGACATTCTCCTCTACCTTCAAACCCAACGTTTTCAGCCCAACATCTCTCGCGAAGAGCGTCAACGCATTCGTCACCACTCTCGCTGTTATCTCATCCTCGGTGACACTTTGTATCACCGTGGTATTGACACCATCCTTCGGCGATGTCTGATTCACGAGGAGGATGAACACGTGTTGAACGATTTTCACCTTGGTGCCTGTGGCGGTCACCTCTCCGGGATGGCCACGGCCCAAAAAATCTTACGTGCCGGCTACTTCTGGCCCTCCATCTTCAAAGATTGTATCGAGGCTGTCAAAAAATGCCCACCCTACCAACTCTTTAACAAGAAGGCACGCACCCACCCTACTGCGCTGCACCCCATCATTGTCATCGACCCCTTTTCCAAATGGGGCATCGATTTCATGCAGTGTAATCCTACCTCAGCCGGGGGGCACGGTTACATCATCGTCGCCATCGACTACTTCACCAAATGGGTTGAGGTTATGCCTACCTTCCGGAATGATGGTCGTACTGCATATCTGTTCCTTTTCAACCATATCATAATTCGTTTTGGAGTACCACGTGCCATTGTCACCGATCATGGTGCACACTTCAAAAACTAGATGATGAGCGAGTTACATGTCAAATTGGGTTTTCTCCATGAAAACTCATCCCCTTACTACCCCCAAGCGAATGGACAAGTTGAAGCTATCAACAAAGTCCTAAAAACCATGATCCAACACATGGTAGGGGAAAACAAGACATCGTGGCATTTACAACTGTTCTCTGCTCTCTGGGCCTATCGCACTTCTCTGAAAACCTCAACTGGATTCACTCCTTTCCAGTTGGTCTATGGCATTGAATTCGTCCTACCAATCGAGTGTGAGATTCCATCACTAAAATTGAAAGTAGAACTCTTGCCCCATACTTCTGCTAAAGAAGAACGATTCTTGTATCTATCCAAGTTGGACGAAACACGTCATGATGCTGCTCTCGCCAATGAGGCACATCAAAAATGAATTAAGAGTCAATATGAAAAACCTGTCCACCCTCGGACTTTCGTAGAAGGAGACTTAGTCCTCGTTTACGACCAAGCTCACGATAAATTAGGGATAGGAAAGTTAGAACCTATGTGGCATGGTCCTTACATCGTGAAGCATGTTCTACACAGAGGTGCTTACGAACTAGTAGGTCATGATGGAATTTCCCTGGGAGAGCCCTGAAACGGGATTTACCTTAAAAATTACTATGCCTAGATCACCTAGCATCTGTACTTTTTACATTATTGTATTTTAGTTTGGTGTGTCTATTTCTTTCGCGTGCTCGAGTCTTTACCTTTTCCACTCATGACTGTGCTTGTTTTTTCATGCGCAGATGACGTCTTCCTTTCCTATATTTTTTGGGTTAGAGGATGGCGCTAGTCGACATACCCGGAACATTGCTTCGGCAGCATGGGTTATTTACCAATTTGACGAGGTGGTGAGTTCGGGAGGTATCTGCTTAGGACCAGCAACCAACAACATGGCAGAATATCATGCTGTCATTGGACTGTTGACCCAAGCCTCCTCCCTAGGTATATCTCGCATCATTATTTACTTAGACTCCCAACTCGTGGTTTATCAACTCAACCGTATCTACGCTATCCGTAGTCCTATCCTGCTACGTCTACACTTACAAGTTCGTCGTCTTGAACGAATGTTCGATTACATTGAATATAGACACATTCCAAGAGAACTTAATAGTGTTTTGGATTCATTAGCTAACTATATCATGGATCGGTATCTTTCCCACATATAAGAGTTAAGGAAAACAAAACTGTACATTACATGTAAAATAAAACACATCACAGACATCATCATGTACAAATCATTGGCACTGTAAAAAACTCGAAACTGTGTATATATATGGCGTGACTGAAATGTTTGGATTACATCAAAAAGTGTGTAGAAGGGAAAAATATTGGGATTTTCCACCCATACAACGTCGCCTGGCAAGGCATGCAAAATATAATCAACGGAGAGACTCTAATCTCCCCGCACTACATTGTGTTGCGAGTAACACATCACCGCACACACTACGCGCCTCAATAGAGAATTGATATTCTCTAGTACTCCCACAGTGTGCCTCTGCAGATGTAAAGGCAATTTTCCCCTCCGTAAAGGAGGAATGCCCATCGTGAGGCCTTGGAGGTTTCTCTCAACCTCCTGGAGACTTGGCACTGGTACTGTCGGACCTGCTGCAATCGGGATGCCCCCACGACGTCCTGGTACCGGTATATCAGCGGGGTGCACTGCTCCCTTGTCTGCACGTTGAAAACATACATCTGTTAAAACTCTTCTACATACCCAAAAAATATATATATACATCAAAAACTCAAAAAACAAAAACTAGACAAGGTATGGCTCAGTCTCTAACCTGACTCATCCCAGTCTTCCCCCGCGGGTAAAATCAAATCCATGCTCCCGTGGAAATCTACCTCAGCATATGGGAAGTCCTCTATCCAGAGATACTGTCGTCTCAGCCAGGCAAAGAAATCGCCAGTGAAATGGAACTCTGACTCCGACACTAGCCTTGGAGACAGACTAGTCCACCTCTCCATCCTAGTTTCATCCGATGGTCGCACTGCCAGTGCTATCTGAGGTTGCATCTGAGGGATGCGCTCTAGAAAAAATGAGACCAAAAATGAGTCGTAACCAAACTGCTTATGTCCAGTCCTACACCGTGAAATATGTTCCTTCACGTTTCGAAGGAACCCTGCACTCCAGTTGAATAGTGTTGGTTCCAAACACTGAACACCGTAAGCCACCTGCGATCTTGATGCCAAATGAGTGCTAGTACTGTCGGTCATGCTCGTGATAGAAAACAGTATAGACCAGAGGGGTAGCTCTCGAATGTCTTTGATAGGGATTCTACACCCTACCAGTCTTGCTCCCGGGATACAGTGGCGTGCCAGATACACATCCACTTGTTTGGGTAGCGCCCTCTGCCCAGAGAACAATATGGGGACCCCTCTTTTCAAGAGGCTATTCAAAAAGTACACGTCTTCTAACTCAATGGTTAGAAGCTACGTGCCAATCTGGAATCCTTGTTCTGCAACATCCCATAGGCCAATCATATGCTCGAGCAATAAGATTTCTCTCTTCATTTTTTGCAACTTGAAGAATTTGAGCAAACCACAAGCTCGCAAAGAGGCCTGTGTGTGAGGACTCCTCAAGGCAGCTAAGTCATCCATCTCATGTTCCCTCTCTTTCCACTCGATCATGGTCGCTGAAGTTACCTACAAAACAAAAAGAAATAAAGAAACTCATTATTTCCACGTTTTGGCAATTTCGACAATTTTCAAAAGCAATTTAAAAAATGAAATAAGATGCCCACATCATTTAAAAGTAACCACACACTCTTTATAACCACCACGCCCTCTCTTAAGCATTTAACATTCATCAAACAATGATAAAAATGTTTAAAAAGATCAAAACGATTTTATGGCTGCGTGGGCATGCGTGGGGATTTTCTCATGGATTCTTTGCTAAAAAATGACCTATCTAATTGACTTCTAGGGCATTGGCATCTTAGCCATCCTTTCCTAGAACGTTTTTTCACAAAGAATCCCATTTTTCCATTGATTTTCAAAGAGGTCGATTTGGTTCTAATTGGGGCAACTTAGGGCTTCATATTTTAAAACGAATGATGCTATTAAAATGAATGTGAGACCATGTGTTTGAAAGAGAAAGAGATGGACACGTACCTGGTCCGAACAACAATCAAAATGGTGAACCGTAGCTCCAGCAGTGAGCAAAACAAGATCCACTTCAAAATGAGATTCTCCACTACTCCAAAATCCTTGTGCAAAATGAAATGGTAAATGAAATTTCAATCAATTGTTATTTATAAATTTTCATTTTTCATGAGGTATAGTCATTTTTGGGTTTCTCTAATGGTATAATGGCTTTACTAAACCCTGGTTTGTAGTTTTGGCATCACAGGTATCCAATAGTTCTGATAGACTATTCACCTTATCACACTTATGAGCATAGTCTTAGTTCGTTCTTGAGCTCGATAATATGAGAACGTAACCGAGTAAACTTTTATCTCTTTTTTGGACCCATACAGATACGAACACACGAAAAAGGAACCCCCCTGGAGTCTCCTTTAAACCCTTTTCAGACTCTCTAAATATGAAAATATTGTCGAGTGACCTTGCTTCCTTTCACACTCGTTAAAAGGTCAGAAAGGGAATCTTTCGAGCGATAGTTTAACCCTTTTTCGGTCTCGTTGGACTACTGTACGAAAAAGGAACTGAGAGAGTTCTCTTTTAAGTGTTTTTCCAAACTCTATAATCCCGAAAAACCTTCAAGTTT
>SNQJ01S0044786.1:0-13420 GCA_010110895.2 Picea sitchensis | reverse complement strand
GAAACTAGTTAGTACTTTGGGACCTGCATGCCTCAATGGCAGGCCTCCTCACATTTGACAGTGGGTTTACATCATTGACCCCTGATCGAATGATTCCATAGATGTTCGACCTCAACTCATCTATTCACATTTGCTGGAATGTACTAGGGTACCTTGGGAATCATTAACATTAATGGTGATCTCCCTCACACTTGTTAACGGTTCACACCATTGACCGGTAATCAACTGGTTTCTGCCATGTTCGACGTCAGGACATCTATTCACATGGTCAGATTCGTACCATATTGGGATTGGTAAGAAGACCCTGGGCTGAGTAACCACTTTGATATATACTTCGCCCAGGCTGCGAAGGAGTTTTTATTGGACAAGAACACATACACTGTCACATAGATCCACTTTGTATTGGTCGTGGCTATGTCTTGTCATCTCGTAGATCAACTGTGTATTCTTCGTGGCTACGAGTAGTCCGAGTCATCAGAGTATAGATCCACATTGTATCTTCGGTGGCTATACCTTTTTCATCAATACAATTATGGATCCGCAATGTATTTTATGGCAGCCATATCTTGCAAGTCTTGATCACCCAAGCATAGGTATGTCTGCCTTGGATTTTGAAATATGTCATGATATTTGTTGGATGTTTGTGTGCAGCTTCCATCAGGTTCTCCAAGTCTATACCCTTGCTTGAACGTCTACAAATCATTTCAGTTATCAGTTCGCATCTTCTAACTTCATGCTTTGGGGGGCATTCTGTTACACGTCAAAATTACTCAATTGGATAAGTGTCGCATATTCCTCTCAATTGTCGTAAGTGTCGCATCTTCCTTACAACTTTTGCAAGTGTCGCAAGTTGTTCATAAGTGTCACAAACATTGTTCAAGCATACTTCCATAATGACGACACTAAGGAGGCACTTAAAACATCTCATACACTGGGTTTGGAGAAGGAGAACTGGTTAACTGAAGTCAAGGGACTCTTGACACCTGAAAAGAGCTCTGAAACAATGGTTTTGAGGGTGAGCACTCCCCTATATCAGCCTTAGGAGCGTTGGCGCCCCCCTACAAGGCTTCAGGAAGCGTTACAACACTCCCTTGCCCTTTTACAGGAGCGCTACTCACTTTTGGAGCACTGGCGCTTCCCTTAAACTTCTCAGGGAGCGCTACAACGCTCTGATACCCCTTTTGCAAGAGCGCTGCCTAATCTAAGGCAATAGTTGGCCCATTGAGGAGAATAAGGGGAGGATCTTTCAAGATTATAAGGCAGTTGCATTCGAATTCTTGGTTTCATTAGAAGATCCCTGATCTAAGGAAGAGGTTCCCCAACTTGTTCTAAAGATAACTCAAGAGGTTAAGCTCCTCTTAACCTATATAAGAAATCTCTATGATGGTGGAAAGGGAGGAAGAATTGCTAGCATGAAACCTATGATCTCATAGGAAACGCATAGTCAGCCAAAGGAGAGTGATCAGTGAAGCTGCTATTATCTAGGTTGTGGATATTTTAGGCAAGGGTTAGACGAAGGGGACTTGACGAAGCTGTCGCATTCGCATCTATGATTGTAAGTACTATTGTCATTATTCTCATTAATATGACACGCTTGGCCTGTTTCTTTCTAGTTTGTGTCGAATGTTACATGAACTTATCATTGATAGATAGATCTGTTTTCAAGATAACATCAATAGAGTAGGAAGCGGTTGTATCTTGTTTGTCTACAGGACTCAGCAAGGAGCAAAGGATTGAAGCTCAACTCGGAGCGTGCAGGGACAAATGTCGATAAAAAGGTACTCTTGTTCCCCTTCTTTCTCATGTGTTAATTTGTATAGATTTCAAAGGAATTCAGTGTCCACGTTAAGCATTTTCTGTCTTAGAGTTAGGGTCAAGCTCTTTGAGGAAATCTACCTGTCCGCAGGGATATTTTCCTACAACACATAGGCTGTGAGGTCTTTTCTTTCATGGATGGTTTTTCAGGATACAATCAGATATAGATTAAGCCCGAAGACTAGCATAAAATATATTTTATCTGTCCATGGGGTTTATTTTCTTATCGAAAGATGCCTTTTGGCCTAAAAAATGTTGGAGCCACTTTTTAGCGAGCCATGTATTTTTATTTCCATGACCTAAGACTTATAGGCAAGGATTATATTGATGATTTAGTGTCACGATCTCGTAAGAGAGTTGATCATCCCGCGCACCTCCAACTTATCTTTGAGCGATGTCGCTACTATCGGATTCACTTGAATCCAAACAAGTGCAGTTTTTGCATGACATCAGGTCATCTTCTAGGTTTCATAGTGTCGACAATAGGGATCATGGTTGATCCTCTAAAGGTTGAGGCGATAGTTCAATTGCCTCCCCCATGCACAGTCCCTCAGCTTCAAAGATTACAGGGTAAAGCGAATTATCTTCGGCATTTTATCTTAAACTATGCTGAGATCAAAAAAAGGTTTATACATATACTGAAGAAGGGAGTCCCTTTACATTTGGACAACGCCACTCAAAGCTCTTTCGAAGCACTAAAACATGCCCTCACGTCTTCCCTTCTACTCTAGCCTCCCAATTATAATAAAGATTTCTTATTGTATTTGGTCACTGCAGAGTCAACCATCAATATGGTCTTGGTTCAAGAGAGCGATCTACTTGAATAGCATGTGATCTATTACCTGAGTTGAGGCCTGGTTGGACCAGAACTCAACTACTCCCACACTGAGAAGTTGGCACTGGTAAAAGTACATGTTGTCTAGTGGTTCCGTCATTATATTCTACTTCGTAAGGCCATCGTCGTTATCGTTGTGAATCTGTTTCAATATGTGTTGACACAACACATCATCAGCATAAATATAAGTAGATGGATAGTTATCCTCCAGGAATTTGACTTGGATTTAGTTTCAATGAAACCCAAAAAATTACTAGTCTTTGCGTAACTTATCTCAGAACTTCCAGTCGAATCAGGTGATGTTACACTCGAAGAATGACCGATTAAAGGAGATATTTTTCTGATTTCATCTTCAGACCCCTAGTATGGAGATATACTAGTCTATCTCTATAATTTGAAGTGCCTTGCCTCTACTTCTCATGATAAGAATTGACGTATATGCCATCGAGCAAAGAACTATCTCATACTCAAAGACACTTTGTATCATCGAGGTGTAGATTGCATCCTTCGCCGATGTCTCATTCATGAAGAAGCCAAAATCGTGCTTAATGACTTCCACACTGGAGCATGTGGTGGTCATTTGTCTAGATTGGAAATAGCCCAAAATATTCTACGAGTGGATTACTTTTGGCCAACGTTGATCAAATATTGCGTTGAATTAGTCAAGAAGTGTCACCCGGGTCAGATCTTCTCTGGGAAGGTGAGGGCACACCCCGCTCCCATGTTTCTCATCATTATTGTCGGCCCCTTCACCAAGTGGGGGATTGATTATACTACATGCCATCCCCCTTCATCCAGGGGGCACCGTTATATCATTGTAGTAGTAGACTACTTCAAAAAGTGGGTCAAAGCTATGTTGACATTCAATAATGATGGAGAGACAACAACTCTCTTTTTGTTTAATCAGATAATAGCAAGGTTCGACATCCTGAAGGAGATTTTTACTGACCATGGCAGTCACTTTCAAAACAAAATGATGTCTGAGTTAACATCAAAGCTTGGGTTAAGGCAAGAGAATTCATCACCTTACTACCCACAAGAGAATGGTCAGGTAGAAGATGTGAATAAGTCTCTAAATACCATTCTATAGTGAACGAACAATTCAGCCAAGTCAAATTGTCATTTGATGTTGTACTTGGCATTGTGGGCCTAGCAAACGTCTGTGAAGACTACCACCGGTTTATCAAATTTTCAACTCGTTTACGGGTTGGAAGCAGTCTTTCCAATAGAGTGCCAGATCTCATCTCTTAAGTTGGTAGTACAGTTATTTCCAGACACTTCACTGCTTGAGGAATGCTTATTATATCTCGAGAAACTCAACGAGAAGCGACGTGATGCAACTTTGGCTAATGAGGCTCACAAGCAAAGAGTCAAGTGTCAGTATGATCGGTCCATTCGTCCTTGGATTTTCTCCGAAGGCAACCTTGTCTTGGTCTAGGACCAAGATAAAGATCCCTTGTGGGCAAGAAAGTTCAAACCCATGTGGTTTGGACCGTTCATTGTGAAGGAAGTATTAAAGAAGGGTGCTTATCATCTGGTTGACTTTGATGGGAACACTTTGGCGAAGCCTAGAAATGGGCTCTACCTCAATAAGCATTACTCGTAGGTGGGTCACCTTGGGTGACTTATTGAACATATGTATAATTCTTATACATTTAGTTTTTTTTGTCTTTTTGTTTTATGGATGTGTCATTTTTTATGTCATCTTTTTCACTGTGGCTGATGTCAAGTGAATCAGAGGTGTTTATTGGGTTTGTGGATGATGCTAGCCGACAAACTCAGAGGCTTTCTTCCGTAGCTTGGGTGATCTTCACACATCAAGGCCAACTGCTATCTTCTGGAGGTATATGTTAAGGTGACACCACAAATAATGTCTCTGAGTACAGCGCAGTGATAGAGTTGCTTCGTGACACTTTGTCACATGGTATCTGTCACCTTTGTGTCTACTTAGATGAACAGTTGGTTGTGTCCCAGTTAAATGGGGTTTACCGTGTTTATGATCCTACTATGCACTGATGATTCCTTAGGGTACGTCTCCTAGAACGATGCTTTGATTACATTACATATATCCATGTTCCTAGGATATTGAATCAAATGACAGATACTCTAGCTAATCAAGTATTAGATTGGCATATTTCACACACATACACATGTACTTACATTGTAAAAATGTGATCCATAAGACATAAAAGATGNAGGTGGGCACAAGCGCCTCAAAAAATAATATGTCTGGTATACATCACGAGGCTTATGCCCTAAAAAATATACAAAAAGTGCCCTCGGCACATAAGAGGTCCACCCTAAGATAAGCATGGGGCCTATTAGCCCTGCCATATTGAACAACAATGTTTTCCAAACGTTGAAAAATATCGACCCAGGTCTGTGGCACCCTAACTACATGAGGTTGCATAGATGGTGGGAGATCATCGATCTAGACCATAGGCACTATATGAGTGAATGTGGTGAGGTTCCGCTCCACGTGTCTCAATACTCTCTCAACCTCTCTGACTGGAGGTCCCCCTGTTGTTTCTGGTGGTTCGACGGCCACTACCGGTGCTGCCTATGGTCAAGGACATCGCCTGCTCCTCTCAAAATCAATTGGACGGACTGGTCCCACATCTGTACATAATAGATACATAGTTTTCAGATACTCTGGTACTCTGATACTCTAGTTTTCAGATATATATATAAATAAATAAAAATTAAAAACTTTTAAAAAAGAAAACATACCTATCTATCCTCGCTCTTCTCCAGGAGGTATGGGCATGTCAGGATCCCCAAAGAAGTTGATCCCAGTATACAGGTAGTCCTCTATAGCCAAAATCTGTTGAGACCACCATTCAAAGACAATATCATTGAAGGCCTCATTAGTCCTCCCTCCCCCTTGTCCTGGCAACAACACTTCCCATATGCACACTGCTGGGAACGAGGCCATGTGCCCTCGTACTGTCTCTTGTGGACTGAGATTAGGTACCCTCTTGAAGAAAAAAGAGCATAGAACAGTCTTGAACCCAAAGTTTTTTTTGTTCCACCCATGACACTCCATGAGCTATCTCTTCATGCACTCTATCATGGTTGTGCTCCAGTCGAACACTCGTGCATTAACACTGTACCTCACAATGCATGTGCACCCGAGAGGCCTGATGTAAGGCCACAGATCCAATAATCCACCCAATAAGTAAAACTATCACTTGCAGTGATAGGTTGGTAATATTGTGGATTGGAACATGAGAACCCACTTTATCTGTGTCAGCCTCACAGTGTAGCCCGATCAACTCGGCTATGTTGTGAGGCCCAGGGGGAAAAGTATGAAGGTGGACTGGTTCCCCTCTCCTCGAGAGGCCAGTCAGAAAATAAATATCCTCAGTTGTTGGAGTCAACGGCTACTCCTAGAGCATAAATGCCTCTGCATCTGGGTGCCAGTAATCCACCAAGGCATTCAACAGCCTGGGTTGTGCCCTCATGAGTGGACACCGGAAGAATTTCCACAACCTGCATTGTTTTAATGCGACGACAACAACAAGTTCTTCTTCGACCAAAGAATAAATTTCCTCATGCTCCCTCTCTCTCCAATGGACATACATCCTGTTACAAACAAGTTTAGAAGAGAGTTAACTCTTGTACTTTCAATTTTTCCATGTTCTTGAGGGTGTACACATGCTATATTGGGAACAATCATGTATGCACTTGGGAAGATTGTTATCTTCCCCCAGGATATCCTTGGACAACCTATGTACATGTAGGGATGCCCCTTTTTAGGAGTGCATACCCCCCAAAAAACTAAAATTAATGCAAAAGGGAAGTATTGAAATGAAAGAGGGGTTGATTTGTACTTACTTGGTTCGAGCGGAAGTTTCTTTCGTCCTCTGAAGCTCCCCGAATCAACTCTTTTAGCAAAGGGGTCCTTTTGGATTTTTTGTCAATTCTCAATTTGCAATGGTGAAAATGAGCTGTCAACTTCTATTTATAAACTTTTTTGGCCTTTTTTGCCACTTTTTTGGACCCTTTTGTCATTTTTTTCTAGCTTGAAAATCATTTAGCATGGTTCTTGAGTTTTTCATGGGAACTTGGGTCACTTTTAAATTTTCTTTGGTAAAAGTCGTTTTTCCAATGTGATGCATTTAAGTTAGGATTCCACCTCCACTTTCTGCATCTTGTTTTCTTTTCCTCTTTACCACAGGATCGATCCCACAGAATTGCGACATGGAACCATCATTGCTTCTCTAGAAGTGTCGTAATTTATTGGTAGATCCTACCTTCAGATGGATATCCTAGGTAGATCCTGGTTGCATTTTGGTGTCCATGTCATCGTTAATGAATTTAAGGATCGAGAGCTCTTGTTAGTCCTATCATGATTACGAGTTTGAGCCTCATATGCCTGATCTTAATCACTCTTGGCCTCACCCTCAGGACTCCCAAAAAACGGGTCTTCTTTTAAGCCCTTTTCAAACCCTATAAACATGAAAAGATTGCAGAGTGATATTGTTGTCCTTCACACCCGCCAAATTAAAATTTGAAGGCACATCTATCTGGTGGTAGCTTACCCCTTTTTTGGTCCAAACGGTCAATTATACAAACAAAGGTATACTCTAGGAACTCTGGTTTTCTAGAAGAGTATTATCAGGTATAAGTTTACCCCTTTTTTGAGCCCGAGGGACTAAATTTATGGAAAAGGAACCCCCACAGAGTCCATAGTTAAGCTCTTTTCAAACTCCCTAAAATTGAAAATATTGTCAAGTGACTTTGTTCCTTCACACTTGTTAAATCGGTCCAGAAGAACATACTATATAGATTCCATAGTTAAGCTCTTTTCAGACTCCTTAAAATTGAAAATATAGCCGAGTGACCTTGTTCTTTCACACTCGTTAAATTGGTACAGGAAAACATATACTAGCATGTGTTTACCCATTTTTTTGGCATGTAGATTAAGGAGGAAAAAGGTACACCTAGGGAGATTCGTCTCGCCGGGAGAGTTCTCCTAAGTAGATTTTATACTTTTCCGGGCTAAGGAGACTAAACCTAGAAAAGGGTTGTGAGTCCATAGTTAATCTTTTTTCAGACTCCTTAAAATTGAAAAGATTTCCGAGTGATCTTGTCTGTATCACACTCATTAAAATGGTTCTGAATATACGTCTTTTTGGTGCTAGTTTATCCCTTTTTCGAGCCGACTATAATACCTTCGAAAAAGGTACCCTAATGGAGTCTCCTTTTATATTGTTTTTAGACTATCTAAAAATGGAAAACCACATTGAGCTTACCTTCTCTGGGCTCGTGAAAAATACATTGAAGGGTGTTTCATCGTGTCTTTCTAATCACAGTCGCATACTTGCGTCTTTGGCCTAATGTCGGATCCATGTTGCTCTCAACTGAACCCTTTAAGCATGCCTTATACGCAAGCCTTGTAGCACTTTGCCTCTGCGACCTGACACCTTGACCCATGGAGGAATTTTCTCTGAGTGTCCTTTTCCTGCACATGTCTCCTTGATCTGAGCATTAGTGTGTTCCTTGCACTTGGAACTAGTATGCTTGAGACACTCGCTCCTCCTTTGTAATGTAGCATTCTTTTATTCTTTTTCAATCTCTTTCAAAATATTGAAAAAGACAAAAAAATCAAATATACCCTCAAAAGAGGATGGGAATTTTTTTTTCTTTTTATGGCAGCACAATGAGTCTCCCTTGGACAAAGCACATCCTTTCATTTTTCATCAAGCATTGGGATTTAATATGAACTTAGGAAGTTGTTCTAGCTACACAGAATTGTGTCCTCCTCCACTTGGTTATTCTTCTAAACACATGGAGAGTTTGCGTTACCTCTTGCATCATGAACTTATGTCAATGTCATGTTGCCTGAGTCTGATCATCTGTCATGCTATTTTCCAAGGGAATTTTTTACTCAGCTTGGGTCATCCCTTCTACAATTTTTCTTTTTTCCCTCATGCCCATCCATCCCGAAAGTCCAATCAAGTCCTTGTTCAAAATCAATGAAGCTCTTTGCCTCACCATCAAGATCCTCTTGTATGTTCCCGATGAGTCGTCGAAGACCTCTGGGTAGTGAATTCATACACTCACATTACACTCCTACCCAAGTGGTGAATATTTTGAAGTTTTTGCTCGATCTCTGAAGGCCTCATCTCCAGCCATCAGGTGTCATTCACTTCATGAAGATGGATACTATACATGTATATCTTTGATTTTAGATCCGATGTGTATTTCTCAAGGATACACTTTATATAGTTATATGACATGGATATGCAATATATTTGATTGGTAGCCATGATTTATTTCATCCCAAGCATGGGTATGCTCGCCTCGGTGAGACAATTATTATTTTTGCAGATGGCACCTCCCGAATTTTGGTCCCGGGATCACTCGCTTTGGACGTTGGTGAATATTTGTAATGTATTTTGTCCATCATATGCTCTTCTGACCTCACACATTAGGGGGAATCTGTTATAACCCTAAATTTCACCATACATGCATACCTGGCATCAGGCCATCTTACTTGCTATTTTTGCCAAGCCATCACTAAACAACTCTTCTTAAAAACACTATTTTTGAAGATGTACATGCCCTGAACCATTACTGCCCGTGTATGTATGCTAGATTCATCATTAATTCCCATGTACGTACGCTATCTTCACCATTACAGCCCACGTATGCCCACAAAGGTTGCAAAAAATAAAAATTTGCAAGGAATTCGTTGAGATTACGGGATTTTGTGTAGTTTTCCAACTATCCCACCGTCTATATCCCATCACCCAACCGAATAACCATCCTTTTGTCATATAAAATGAGGTGTTGGGGTCTCATTCACAAAACAAGCATAAGAACAATGAAACTCTACCTGTTTCACATCCCCTCCTTGCCCCAAGAATTTGTAGCCACCTTGTGAGTTTTGTGCCAGAATTTCCTATTCTTGCCTTTTTCCTCCATTATAAGCCTATGACATTTCCCTAGAGAGAAGTGTGAGAGGATAAAGATACGTGGAAGTGAAATTAGATCTTGGTAAAGAGGATCCTAAACCAGGTTCGAGGAGCAGTTGTTGATCTCATTATAAGTAAACTTTGTGATTCTAATAAAAGGAGTACTTTTTCTGTCCCGCCATATGATGTGTTCAATCTTTATGTTTGATTCATGTTTTATTATGACATCTATCCCACTAATTAATATATGAGATGCATGTTCGTAGTTTCTTGTTTTTCTTTTTGTGAATGGAGGTCAGCCTTGGGAAGAGACTTGTAGTTGAGGAGCAATAGAACACGAAAGGATTGACACCAGACATGGAGTTTAAGGTAGAGTTACCAGATATTTTACTTTGTATTTCATGCATGAATGTGGGTTATAGTTGGGGTAGTTATAAAAAGTAGGATACTTTTAGACGGTTAGATATGCCTACATGTTGAACCCTAGTGTAGTACATAGGGGGGTTTTCCCTCTATAGCACTCTCTGCTTGATTTATTTCAATTCTGTAATGCATTGTGACTTTGACTTAGGTTTATTGAAGTTTGCACTCAACACAATTTTGATATCATTCAACAGTTTAGGATTTAGAGTTCCTTTAACAAAATTCATATACCAGCTCAGTGTGCAGTCTCTCAAGGTAGTACTAAAATGAGCTCTCTTAACAGCTTCGTCACCGACTTGCTTGATACTCCATACAGCTTCGCATAAAAACCAGTGTTGATTAGGATCTTCAGATCCATATCCTCTAAATATAGGTATCCTCATTTCATCTACCATAGATCTTCCTAGGTTTCTTGACTGAGTATATACTAAACTGTTGGTAATGGTGCTCTGTGTTCTCTGATAACTTTGACTACTCTGGTTACTTAACGCCACTAAAATGACAAGAGGAGTAATAGTACTTACCTCGACAGTCCGTACAGTTCTTAAAGTTTCTAATTCTTCTCGGTGAGGTTCTTTAGTCTTATCTTCCTCTAACTTAGCGGACCCTGATTGTTCCTCATTCAATAACTCTTCTTCTCCTCCACTATAGAACCCTTCATCCTGTGCCAGTGGTTCATGGATATTCTCAAACAGGTTTAACAGAGGAACCTCTCTGAAGGTTCTCCCATTGCGCGTATGTCCAACCTCTGTGTCATTGTCGTTGTCTGAGTTATTGAACATTAGCTTTTCAATCTGGGCAATAATTGTGTTTTCAAGATGTTTTTCTCATGCAATAGAATCTTGATATTCAACTTCAAAAAGTGTAAACATTTTCCTCTAGGTCCCTTAAAGAAATATCTCTCTTCTTAGCTATATGACTCTACTCTGTCAATAGAAAAATTAGTGATGTACCCTCCAATAGTGCTCTCGAACCAATGATCTACTACTCTTGACATGGCGTTATCAACTATCTTTACCTTCTTGATCATCGTCAACATCCAAACCATAGGTGGTTTAGATCTGATTTCAAGCTGGGTATCTGCTAATCTGGATAACCACTCATATAGATCCTTATGAATTCCCCCAAAGAAAATATCATGTATATCAGTAAAGATATACCTTCCCAACCAATCCTCTGTACTAAGGTTAGGGTTCTTGTTCTGAGCTTCGGCGAAGTCTCTTTATTGTTCTTCTATCCACTTCTGAATATATGTCTTTGATGGAAACCACCTTAACATTCCCTCAAGAAGATCTTGGTCTCAGCAATGGAACCATTTTTTGGCACAGGGGAAAACCCAAGGTTCAACTCTAACAGTGCTCCAACAAGCCCTAACTACTGGCCCTTTCAGCAACACCCGTGGAGTAGATGCAGTCTCACCTGAAGTAGTAATAGGGAGTTGCAGGACATAGGTGTCTACAACCAAAAGGAATGCAAAGTGGATTCAAAACAACAACACATCGAGATCTATTTATTCTTTACTAACTTACGCCTACTTTGCATAGTTATATCTTAGATCTAACACAATAATGCAATAATAGAACAATAGAATGTAAGGAACACAACATCAACGACGGAGACAACAATATTTATGTGGTTCACCCTCTCCCTAGGGATACGTCCACAAAACTATGTTTCTTGATATATTATGTGAAAACATACAGTTCTATATGCGCACTTAGCTTGCATATCTCTCTCTCCTTCTCTCTTCTCCCCTCCCTATGCACTCAGTTGTGGGTTTGACCTTCATACCCAGTTGAATATCTTACAATACAGGAATTCTCTCATGCTCAACACTTCTCTCTCGCACAATCATAATCACTCGATATCACAATAGAACTCTATCTAACCATCCTTGGTCCTTTAAACCTTTATTTATACATTACAATGACTCTCAGACAACCTTAGGCCAGAACCTAGGTGTCAAAACCCTAAATACAAAACCCTAGGTGTCTAAAACCCTAGGTCAACTTGACCCACATTTTCAGGGCTTCACCAACCTGTCCTTCCTTCTTTCCCGCGAGGTACTCCAAAGCATCCGTCGGTGGATTTTTCTTCTTTCTAAGTTGTCCATGATCCATCTACCTTGCTTATATATCTTCCTCTATCTTCTCATTCAACGACTTGCTTTCCCTTACTCTGCTCCTTCTTTTCTGCTTCTTTTACCACTTAGACCCATTCTCAGTCAATGTGCCTTCTGCGCAGTTCATACTTTGTCTTTTCTCTTCCTTTTTCTTTTGTTTCTTCCTTAATCCATAACCAAGGGAAAACAACACCAATAATACTTCAACCAACATCATAGCATAGAAAAAAACTTTTAGACATCCTAAGGAATCAAAGAAAAAACCCATGAATTAAGTTCAAGTATACCAAGAGGATGGAAGGTGGGAAAAAACACTTCCCAAAATGAAATATATGTGATTGTTGCCTAAACAAAGTGCATATATGCACTATTTTATCCTCACAAACTATAACACACCTCATCACATAAAATTACTTAGGATGGTGTGATGCCATATTTTCTCTTTCTTGTATCCCCAAAACTTGGGTTTGAACGTTTATCACCCCTATATGTCGTGGCATCCATGAGAAAATTCCTTATCAAAACATCCAACTGCATCAAATCTACTCACTCATCACCAAAATTTCGATGGGAATGCATCAAAGGTTTACTACACAGACTAGGAACCAAACATCCCCGATTGGATGATTGGGATTCCCTTTGCGCAACCAGGTCAATTTTTGGAAGTGAATTAGGATATTTTACCATCGGGAAAGTGGGCTACCTAACCTACATTTTTATCCTGATAGTATCTCTCCTATGGTCCTTTTTCGAAAGATCCAACAGTCTTTGTAGTTAGAATTCAACGACATTGATCGAATTGGCACCTCTAACTATGCGACAACTAATTCCTCTTCCATCACCCATTCATCATGTGAACATGTGGGGTCCTCAACAAATCTATGGATGAGATCATATCAATCACCCATCCCACATATCAATGGTTCTTATCCACTCAGGGTCCTATTACATATGGATGCACCCACTCTGAGTAATCGCAGGTATTACCTATTGGTGCTCTCTGATGAGGCTACTCTAATGGTCCTCGGTTCATCCCATTAATGGTCAGAAACCACTCAAGATCCTATAACTCCATGACATTTAATCGACATCTAGGTATTCCTCCTTATAATGGATCACTTTAGGTCCAACGAATGTGTACCCATTGACATATTCTTCGATGGATCTACGGTCCTCTCATTCTATGGATCTCAGTGTCAGTTTTCCTCCATCAAAACTCTCTCCTAGAATCCTTTCCTCACCTTCCTGACTCCCTTCTCCCGATAGACTTATCTTCTTGATCCTTTGGGATTCAACAGTCCA
>SNQJ01S0044785.1:17688-45050 GCA_010110895.2 Picea sitchensis | reverse complement strand
TTGTTCTGTGGTTGGAATGTAATGGACCTGAACAATCTGATTGGTGACCTGCTCTCTCAGAAAATGGTATTTTATGGGAATATGCTTGGTCTTGGAGTGGAATATAGGATTCTTGGACACACTGATGGCACTAGTGTTATCACAACGAATTGGGATTGGTGCAACGTATTTTACCTCCAAGTCTGCAAGTGTCTGAATCATCCATAATACTTGAGTGCAATAGGTAGCAACAACAACAATGTACTTTGCCTCTGTAGTTGATAAAGAAATGGAAGCTTTCTTTTTACTCAACCATGATACTAGAGAATCTCCTAATAATAACACACCTCTTTAGCTTCAGCTGTGTCCTCTGTAGAAGACTCATTTTTGTACGCAATCAGTTAAATCGATGGGATAAATAAAGCCAACTTTAAGAATTTTTTCAATCTCAAGCTTGATAGCGACTGCTTTACGAGGTTGGACCGGGTGGAGTCTTTGCTGGACGGGTTTAGTGCCTGGGTACGTCTTAATTTCGTGTACAACAATATCGGGGTCAATACCCGACATCTCTTCATAGCTCCATGCGAAGATGCCATGAAAATTCTGAAAAAGGGACTTACATGTGAAAACCTCATCGGTGGAACACGAAGCTCTGATGTGAAAATTTTCGACAAATCCAGGTTTAATGGATACGTCGAGGGGAATGGTGAGTGAAATGTTACTCAAGTTCCCTTCATATAAAACATCATGTGTAGACTCAAGAATAGAAGAGACGACAACAACGGTCGACAGAGTCGAGATCCATTGGTAACTCTCTAAGGTGTGATGTTCCAGGAAGAGGATGGAACAATGATGCCCATCATCCCATGGGGTGTCTTCCATGGACATAACCGACATGATCATCTCATCCGTAGGAAAAATAATGTGGAAAGGATCAGGAGATAGATCACCAAGAGAGGTAGTGGAAGGGTTTTTCGATTGAATGGCTCGATAAGCGGATTCAACTAGACTTAAAGGCATCTGGTCGCCATAGCGAAGATAATCACCAAGTGCAGGTACTATCCATGGGTCAAAAGACGCGGGGGTTTCATGAACAGAGGTGGAAATCATGTTGATCGAGGCAACCAAAGGAGTTGGAACATCGGGTGGTGGGATCGGGAACGTACCCATCAGAGTCAAATATTTTAGTAGACCTACACTGACATTCTCATACCCAGGGGGTGTCTTTGAAATGAAGGGTACGTTGCTAGTACGAGCATCAGAGTTAAAAAAGGCTAGTTGGTCTACTGTAACAAATTTTCATTGGTGTGGAAAATGTACTACACGAAAAAGAGTAGATACAACTACACGCATGGAATCAATCTAGCTATGGCCAAGTAAGAGGTTGTAATCAAGAGGTGCATCAAAGACCTCAACTTCAACATTGACCGATTTTCCTTCTAACGTAATAGGCAATGAGGGGAGTACACCATAGGGTTTAAAGATAGAGCCATTGAAGGCTTTGAGCATGTTGTGTGATTCAGTTAAGGGGGGAGATCCAATGGCTTTCCAACAAGCAACAGACATTATGCACGCCGAGGCACCCTCGTCAATAGCGGTTCTACAAATGTTCTTGTCTGCGACAACAACTTGTATCTGAAATGTGAGTTGAGGGGGTAGCCTTGGAATGTGATCCTCTAGGTCAAAAATTATCAAATTCGTATCCATCGGGTCAATTCCACCAATAGATTTTAACAATGACTTCCATTGAGTGGGACAAATTTGAAGGACTTCGAGAGCTGACATCGCAGAAGGTGCTTGCGCCAGATCTTCTACAATACTGTAGTTTTGAGTAGCATGTGCATGAGGGTTGAAGGAAGACTTTCAAACAACACCCTTTGGGGGAGGGCATATAACTATATCAAGACTCGGTCATTCGAGATGAAGAGGACCATTGGGAGGTGAATTTGAGGGAGACTATTGAACCAACGGAGGTGGTGTATCATCAAATTTCTCCTTTGAGGAAGAGTAATCTTTGGCCCGAGTGGTAAGTGTAACATCATTCTTTGTTGAATCACCTGTGCACATAAGTACATAAGAAGTAGTGGAGGGAGAGGGTTGGTCATGAATGACCAATTGGGCCTGTTGTTGGTAAGGGAAAGGTTGGGACAAAATGACAGGTGTGGGAGGTTTCACAGTCTCTTGAAGGAACTTAGTAACCTCGACCCATCTTGGACAATCTTTCATGTAGTGATCATCACCACAGATAAGGCAATGGTATCGGGGTTTGCGCTTATCCTTATCATCAATAGGTTGTGTTTTTGATTTCTCAGATTACGGGTTATTTTTATCCTCCTTATTCTTACCCTTCCCTTTCTTAGATTTATTTTTCCTGGCAGGGGTAGATTGAACAGAGTTCACCTCAGAGGTTTTGTCGGTGGAAGTTGTAGGAGACAAAGAATTTTGAACATTAGAAGCAATAGACTTGGGATTGGTGGTAGAGGCTTGTGCAGATTGAGGTTGAGCATGGAAGGTGCCAATAACACCATCAGCCGCATGAGAAGCATCAGGGGTAGTTGAGGTAGTGGTGGTAGAAGGACAAGGTGCATCAGGGAGAAAATTGTAAAGAGTACTTGTTTGTGAATAAATGAGGTCGAGGTACTGAGCACGACTGATCACCTGTTCTTTTGTGACAACTCTACCCATGGAAATGTCACGAGAGATTTTATTCATAAAGGATTTTGTGATCCATTCTTCTAATAATTGATTGGGAAGATCGAGTTTGATCAAACATCGTCTTTGTCTCCACTTATGCATGTGATTGGAGATATGAGTGGCCTTATTTTTCTTGAAGGAACTTAAAATCTCGGTTCTCATTTCATAATGTATTGGAAACTGGTAGTGTGTGAGGAAAGCCATGTCTAGGGTATTAAAGTCGGTGAAGAAGCCTCATGGTAATTCTATATACCACTTTGTAGCCGAACTCGTAAGAGTTTGTTGGAAGAGTCGTAACCGAATAGAATCGTCCATCAAAGAGTTGGACGAACACCAAAGGTGAAAAGTCATGACATGGTTGTTTGGATCTTCTCCCAGTTTACCATCAAATTTTGGAATGTCGTATGGTATCTTGGACGGTATAACGGGCCAATGGGGAGAATGCAGGATGGGTTCATTCAAGATTCTATACAAGTCAGGAAGATCTAAAGTGGCTAAAAAGGGTAACTGTCTATTCACATGAGGATACTGGTGACTTTGGGGAGGAAGTCCCGTCGGTATACCAGTAGGACCATAAGCAGTCTACATGTGAGGTGAAGGTCCTGACAGATTCATACATGAATGTGGAGGCATGTATACCATAGGATTGTAATGATTAGGGATGTTCCCCTGAAAAGGGACATTAGATTGAACGTTCGAACCCAAAATGGGATTGGAAGAATCGAGATATGACTGGCCCGAACTAGGGGGTATGAAAGAGATGAATTGAGGTTATTGACCCCCAGATGATTGTGGATTTCCTTGAATGAGAAGGTTCCAATACTGGGATAACGATCCTATAATGTTTTGTCCATAAGGTGGGGTAGGAATTCCAAGCGGGGGTTGTCCTCCAAGTGGGGGTTGTGTTCCAATTTGGTTGTGACTTCCAAATTGAGTTTTGCCCCCACTATTATATTGTCCTCCAACATGAATCTGAAAACCATAAGTGAATTATGGAGTAGATCCTCCAATAGGATTGGAGCCACTCGAGCTAAATCCTCCCATAAAAGGCAGATAAGACCCTTTGGAGGGGACCTGGGAAGGTGTCGGAATGAAACTGGCAACAACATTGTATCCAGGAGAGGTAAAAATTCTAGAAATTCCGGAAGGAACTTGGGTAGAAATGGGAATGGAAGTATTTAACTCATGGTACCCATGAGGAAGGGATGGGACATGTCTATATGAAAGCGGTGTACCCATGGGAGCTTGGGTAACCACTGTATTCCCAATGCGAATAGTCGTAGCATTTGGGACCATTGTAGAATGGACCATCTGAAGAGGGATGGTCGAGCTAGGTGTTACGAGGGAAAAAATATATATGGCCAAGGGTAAACCACAACAGACAGGTATGACTACAGAAATCAACTCAATTCCATTGTATGCTATATAAACTAATGTGCAAGATAAGAAAGAGGCCTACCTCGATCCAACATTTGATGATGTTCCACCGTTGAGCACTTCGACCCAAATCTTTGTACCTGCAATAAGTTCTGAACGAACAAGCAAAGCAAGTATATAGTGATAATGTAAAGGGGTTAGCACATCATATAGCATAATCCATTAATAAACATTACAAACATGCCCATGGATAATAATCATATATTTGCACGATACAAATAGGACGGGAAAGGATTATTTCTATTAATAATTGATCAACAAAAGTGTTAACATTACAGACTTATGTGTCGGCACGGTTCGAAACCAATGAATCAAGTTCCTTCCAACTGGGTCTCCACCACTTCAATCCTCCACCAAAGGCAAGCTCGAAAGAGAGAGACAATGAGGTTCTCTCAACAATAGGGAAAGAGCTTGGGGGTTGAACACTGTGTTCAGACTTAAGGGACAAAGGGATGCATACTCAATATGAAGTAATTTCTCCAGAGCAACTTTGCTCTCAAAGTTGAATGCTTTCTCCTCCTTTCCATAGCTTGAAATTGTGCTCTTATAGCCTTCAAAATGCAACTGAAGGGTTGAGTCAGAATGTTTCTAGTATATGGAAGGCCAAGAATCAAAGATCTCTTCTCATGACATGGAAACCCGACTCCATTTTTGTATTTTCTGGCACAAATCTCGATGTACATGGGCTGTAGTGGAGCAGCCTGTGTATACGCTTGATGTATAGCTGATAGGGCACATATATGTGTAAAAATGTTTATTTTTATCTTTGGATTTGTCAAAAAGGGATGATAAGACTGCATAGGGAAATGGAAAAAGGTCCTCTGTGCAAGATAGAAATGATGAGGAAAATCTTTCTATAACACTAGGACCATCGGACTGTGTGTCTGAACCCACAAAAAGATAACAAGTCATGCTATTAAATTGATCTAGAGGTATCATATAAGTAGCATACGTCTCAAGTAGTTTAGAGATGACATGTATATCAATACCTGCACCTGGGCCGTAAAGGTCTCCCACTGTAGCCGGGGTTAGAAATATGTCAGTGGTCCAAAAAGGGTCTTCACTTTTCGGGCCGGTAAGAGGTCCTGTTGGTATTCCATAAGTGTCAACAACAAGTTCTCTGGAGGAATTCAGTTGGAGAATATGTCTCTCATATCTAGGAGGTATTCAGAAAGCATCTAGAGAATCAAAAACAATTCGATAATTGTCTAGAGAGTTAGTTCTTTCCTCTTGAGATGGTATATTGTCCTGGAACTCACTCTGTTGAGGAGAGCCCTCCGGTGGGTTAGGAAGCAAGGGATCAGAAACTTCCAGATCTTTCGGAGGTAGTCCTTGCATCCTACATGAACGATGTGGAGGGTCAATGTTGGCTAAGCCAAAATTTTATGAAAAAAATCGATGGCCAATTATGAAAACAAACAACACTTGCTAATAAAATCTACAAATCAGACCAGGCAAACAAAACCTTCTTATTTCTAAGTCACTAGTTGGTGATGAAATCCAATGTCGTGAAGTCAAGACAAGAACGGGCTAGAACAAAGCGGGTGGAAAATTTATGTCGATGACCTGCTTAACGGACTTACACCTTGGTACAAGCTCCCACACATAATTGCGGGTATACCCTCCAAGGAGCCTGAGTGAGTCTGGCCAAATTCAATTCTAGGTACCATGAAGACTTGCCCCTCCATAGTCACCTCGTGTAAGACCTGAAGAAGATAGGCCACAAAGGCTACCAAGAATAACAATGATGCCTAGGGAAACAGTCGACAGTCCGATCCACGCGCAAATCCAGGGTATCTATCACAAAATCAACTTGAGAGGCTTCCACTCATCATTGTGGGTATAACTTCAAGCGGCCCCCATAATACACACAATCTCTACACTGAGATCAAAAAAGCAGGGTGAGTAACTCTACCAATCTCAATGCGACCTTAGGTTTGACCCTTGTGTGAGAAGGGATTCCAAGGACAAAATGTTGCAAATGGAATTAAACACTCCCTATCACAAGATGCTATTGTGTGTTTTGTTCTTTGGAGAGTGTGTCTCACAGCCTATTCCAAAGCTATAGCCTAGCTAATGTTGGTGTAAAAGAGCCCTAGAAAATAAAAGTTACTAATTGATTTTTAGATTTCACAATGTTTTTTAAGAGCTGTTGTTACTCAAGAGGGAGATGGGAATGAAACCAATGTTGTGTGGGACCTTGACCCAATAATATGCAAATAGAAATGAATGATGCAAATTTTTGTTCAATGAACTCTATTTACAATAGGGAGAAGGCATTTTTGGAATGATGTAAGCTATGAAACATACTTTCTTTTTATTAAATGGACACAAATGCAAACAACCAAAAAACAATGTAGTTTCTCAATGTTCTCTTCTTTTGGATGCAATAAATTTTCCTTATATATGATTACTTGAAAGAGTAAGTGACTTTAAATTATTCCTTCCTAAAACCAGATCAGGGGCATGATGAATAAAGGACAAGTAATGCAAGAAAAATTATACACTCAACAAGCACCCAAATCAAACTTTCAATGGAGATAAAATTAAAAAATGACAAGAAAGTATTCCTTCAGATGTAAATGAAAAATGACTTCCCAATCATCAAGAAATCCAGAACACGTAATCAATCCAAAACGTTGAATCCAATCAAAGACTTTTAATTGAAAAATCACTCAGATACAAGCTCAGAGATTATATCCTTGTCGATAAAAATCAAAGACAAAAACTGGAAAAAGATTAAAAAAGAGGTATTCGATTTTCGAAACCAATCAACAACAAGTTAAACTTCTAGAAAACAGTCAAGGGATGACATCAAAAGTCCCTCCTAGCTAATCAAAGAAAAACTGGGATTAACAGAGGCTAAAACCCAACTCAAAAAATTTCACAGGCACCGCTGCAGCCTAATAGCACATTACAGTGCGGAAATCAAGAGTTTCCGCAGGCCAAAAACATATAGGGTGTGGAAAGTTCACACTAAAGCAAACAACCAGGGTGCGGAAATTGAAGGTTTCCGCAGGCTATGTATAGGGTATAGTGTGGAAGTGTCTGCAAATCAAGAAATTTTGATTAGAGGGTAAAGGATCTAAGTGGACTTTCAAATCCAGAGAGTCTGAGTGGATCTCCCATAGACTCAGAGACTGATTTCAAGTAAAAAGGATAGGTTAAAAGAAAATGGCCAACAAAAAACCACAATCAATTCGTATCCCCAGTGGCATCGACAATTTTGTTATTGGATAAATCGGTGAATGCGGACATAAACTAATCTCTCTAGATCCACTTGGATCTAGAACAAAACAAGACAAGACATGACGCTTTCCCTAAGTTGCTACCATTGAATTTACTTCCAAAGAAGGAATAGATGACATACTTTTAGATATCACTTCCTTATATCTCTGTTTTTCCTACTTCACTCCGGTGCTCTTGTGAGATCAGATCTGCAATGACACAAACCAACCAAAGTGAAAGCAACAATTGTAGATTCAATGGAGACCTAAACATGTGATCAAGAAGTCATGTAATAAAACACTAATGATTTCATGGGAAAGAAACATGTCACCGTATTATATTAAGTAAAAGTGAAAGATACAACCAAATTGTCTTGATGTCGCAAGTTCCTTTTCGGTGGTCCTTTGTTCCAACACACACATACAATTGCTCCGGATTTGTATGAAGATGGTACACAAAATCTTGATGGACAAATGGATGCCTCAAGCATAAGTTGTAATAGGATCCTTCACACAGTCTTCAACCTATTCTTTCAACAATTCTTTGCTCAATCTTGCTTAACCTTTTCCATGAGAAACCCATCATTATATAGGAGAAGGTGAAGTGGTTACAAGGATGAGGATGATCCCACCAAATCAGAGAAGTCAGTAAGATCACAACCATATGGACACCACCTCACATTCTAGAAGATTCTCCTTCTAGAAACTTCATGACAATTCTTCCTTTCCTTAGCTTCAAATTCCGCCACACCCTGCCTATATAGCAACATGTGGAAATCCCGTGAGCTAGGCATAGAGAAGCCTGCGAAAATCAAGCATTTCCGCACTGTGTACCACTATCTGCCTGCGGCGTCGTTCTAAAAATATGCCTTGTAGGGGAAGAACTTAGTTATTTTTCTGATGTAAAAGATTGTTTTGAGAGCCTGAACACATGCTTGTAGGGTTATCATTAAAGTAACCAAAATAATGTGTAACAATTGCTATGGAGACTGTATGTCTCTAGACAGTAGATGTATGCTACTGTGGTGGATGTGTTCCACTGGTTGTGACTATGTGTCACTAATTAAGTAGTTGTGTGCTACTTGGTGTGGTAGTGTACCACTAGATTGTAGTTGTGTACTACTATGGATAGACACAGTTGTGTTCTATTGAATGACTTTGTTCTAATTTTCCTTGAATACTATCAGTAGTGTTGAAAATGATTATCAACTAGATGGATGGTCAGTGTATTGATGGACATACATTCTCTAGACGAAAAATGTTACAAGACATTTATTCTTCTAGGACATATGCCCGAATTAGAAGAATGGTTCTTGTATCACTCTTTGGAGTGAGTGACTTATTCAACATCATGTCTGATTATAGGATGGAGTATGGTTTCGAGAGATGATGTAGTTGATGTTGTCGAGATGCAGATGGAGTATGGTTTCGAGAGATGATGTAGTTGATGTTGTCAGATGACACTGATAGTGATGATGGTTCTTGTGATATAATCATGAGATAGTATTTATGACTATGATGATGCTACCGGTTGAATTGTATGTTTGTGCTCAAGACCATTGCCTTCAATACCTCCCTATCTAGAAGGGAGTATTGATATTATGGTAGCTGTGGGAGGTATTTACTTCCATGTGTAAACCTGACGAGAATAGAATATTTCGGGAAGCAAGAAGTAACCCTAAAGCATTGAACATAACCCTAGAAGACAAGTCAGCTCAAGGAAATAATTAATATTAAGTATTTAGTCTTCAAAATGAGAAGTCATCCCAGACAACTCAGGAAACAGTATAAATACAAGTATCTAGACCTCATTTCATACACACTGCTTAGAATTTTAGCTGGGAAGAAGTGTGCATTGCAGGAACTAGGCTAGTGTGCAAGTCTGGGGAGCAGCTGCAGCCTGCAGCTGCCGCAATCTAGTTTCCTGGTTTAGGCTCACATTTTTTGTTGGTTATGGTTGGAATTTCTGATCAGTCTTGGTTATATTTATGCATTAGCCTTGGTTGGATATTGGTTTTCTTCCAGGATCATTCTCTCTCAAGGTTAAGGTGCTCGGGGGTGGCTTCGGCCTATGGTTGGGTTACAATATTTCTATATTTCTTATGGTTAAACGAGCACATCCATTACTTTCTAACAGGATCAAACAAAGCCTTTGCATCCAGCTTAAATTTGTTTGTAGGCCGAGTCCTGAGTCTTCTTGCATAATCTGTTAGTTGCTTTATTTTACCCTTTTGTTGCGTTCTTTTATTACCTTTATGATTTTGTATGGTATCTGAAGGTTCTTCCATCTCCCTTATTGCATTTTATTCTACATACTCAATTATATTTTCTCTAGAAGGTGAAATTGGTTTTACTGTAACCTTCCTGGCTCTTTTTCTGGTGTATACTCTTTTGCATTCATGAGATTTCAGTCTTTCTATAGTAGATGCCAGTTCTTGTATTGATGTGTCTTGTTCAAGGATAAACTTCCCTTTACTCAATTTTGTCTCTCCATTAAAAAATTAAACATCCACTTGTGCCATTTTGAGCATGTTTTCAAGCTATTGGTTTTCTTGGGAGCTTTAGTGTTTGCAACAAGAACAATTTTTTGAATTCTCCGTGTTTCAAAATCAGATTCGACCAAGAATTTTTCCCATGGAGTTTGGATCCTATTTAACTCTTGAATGACCAATACCTTGATAATTCCTTGATGAATAATGATATACTGAGCATTATTTGGATGAGTTTGAATTTTATGATCCATTTTGGTTAGAATTTTCAATAAATAGTAAGGTAAATTCATTCTTCTATTACCATTTGTTGGCACAGGGGCAGACCCAGGGTTCAATGATACAACAATGCAACAACAAAACCCTAACTACCAGCCCTTTTGGCAACACCTGCAAAGCAGATGAAGTCTCACCCGAGGTAGAGGCAGGGGTGGTTGCAAGACTTAGGTGTCTGCAAGCTTAGCTGGGACACATATCTATGATTATAACACTTAGCAATCACTTAGCATAGATTATTCATCAATATTAAACCCTTATGATACTTTGCAGATAACACAGAGCATCATAGTATGTACTTAGATCTAAGA
Organism: Picea sitchensis; assembly: GCA_010110895.2. Lineage (NCBI taxonomy): Eukaryota > Viridiplantae > Streptophyta > Pinopsida > Pinales > Pinaceae > Picea > Picea sitchensis. Next base: position 34,637 of record SNQJ01S0044785.1, on the reverse strand, counting down.
TAATTCAACAATTAGCCACAACAAAAATAGATTAGATTTGGCAGATTAAGCACTAAGCATCTTACACACCAGATCTAACATTCATTCATATCTCAGAAGCACAAAGCATAAATAGATCTATCTAAATACATCAAATCACTTAGCAAAGGAAGAGACAAACACATCAGGTCGAGGCACAAAGCACAACACACAGATTTACCATGGTTCACCCCCACCATGGGGCTACGTCCACAAAGTCTTATTCTTTATTAGCTTTGGTTAATCAGGTTACAACATAGAGCCATCCAAATCCCTCTTCGCATAGGAAAGAACATCTTCGCAGCTTGCTAGATCCTTATTCCTTGCGCTAAAAGCATAGAGCCTTCTACAATATCATTCACTTAGTCTCTTACAGTATGCACAAAGCATTTACAATCATTACCAGCACTTAGCACAACTCACAACTGTTCAATCACATAGATCGCACTCTACTACTCTTCTCCCCACCCCTTTTCACTTAGTTTGCCTATACATCTATTTATACATACAAAAGTGGGCCTAAGCATGGGTAAACCCATGGGCCGACATCCCTTTCCCATTACATTATCCTCAAAAATGAAAAAAGGACCCAAAAATGGGTCTAGCTACCACGATTTCTGCTTCATGTTGCATTCCATCTTTGACAAGATGTCGAAGTCCCAAAAATGGTCAAATACGACCAAGTGTTCCTCAAAACTTGGTCAGGGCCAACATGCCCCCAACACTCACATGTGACTCATCCTGAGTCACTCAGGTCTAGGTAACTTTGCCTCAAAGGTCTCGAGCTTGGATCGAGCTTCTTCGACTTGTCTCTGTGCTATTGCTTCTTGCTCAGTGAATTTATGAACAACCACTTTGTTGATAGGTCCTTCTAGTTGTTGCTTGACTGTAACAACTACTTGTTCTAGTAGTGTTCCTTGGCCTTCAATTTCTTCAAACAATAGGTAGGCCATCTCCTGGCTCGGATAGAGTTTTTGGGTGACTTCCATCACTCTGTTTTGTGTGGTAAGAACGAGTTGTTGGGTATTGCACTGTTCCTAGGATCTCTTCATCCTCTTTATGGGTGATAGGATCTTGAGTTGCACTTGTACTGTATCTGCGTGATGCTTTTCTTTCTAGAGTTAGGACTCCAGTTTCTTCAACTTTGGGTATTTAGATAGTTGTTCATATATCTGCGCGCTTCTTCTACTTAGTTGTTTACATTTTGCAGTAAGTGTTTTAATCCTCTCGACTATGCTTTGAGCATTCAATTCTCACTGGTCGCACACTTCTTGTGGAGTCTGTGGTATGGTCAGAAGCTCTAATTCCACGACCCTTTGTTGAAGTTGCTGAATAACTTCAATCGGTTTCATCACTTGGCGCTCTATGGGCTCTTCGACCTTTTGCTCTAAGCCGATCACAGAGAGAAATGCTCTATTGACTGCTTCTTCAATTCCTATCTACTTTGCGAGCAACTGCTCTTTCTCTTTTTGGATCTTCACTCTATCTTCTTCAATTTTTTCTTGAAGAGCATTCTTCTCTTGTTGCATGGCTTGGTGTTGCTCAATAATTTCCTCCTGTGATTTCTTTAGGGCTTGGGTGGCCTGCGCTTTTTCTTCCTAATCATTTCGAAGGAATACTTCGACTGTATCAACAATATTGCAGAGCTGAAATGATTCATCTCCCACTTCTGTTGTTCCTTCTCGCAGAGGTGCAGTAGAGATTGCTTAGCTAGATTGGAGTGCTTGTTGTACTCCTTGGAGAATGATCTCAATTTGGCTATACATTTGTTTCTGCTTCACCTCCTACTTCTCTATGATTTCCTTTGAAGCATCATTGACCACTACAACAATGAAATCAAAGTCATCCAACATGAGGGTAGTTCACATATTGGTTACAGGGGTTCTTGGTTTCTTTCCGGAGGAAGATTTCAGAGGTGAGACCTTCCTTTTCTTCGATGAGTCTTCTTCGTCCCTAGGTGGTGGTACTTCGACTTTTTGTTGTTTAGTTTCTATACCGTCTTCATCATCACCTTCTTCATCTGGTGTAATGGAATCCTTCCTTATAGATAGGCTCTCAACATCCTAGATTTCTTCAGTCTTCTTCATCATCTTTGCTTTCTTTGTCTTACTGGGCCCAGGTGTATCCTACACAGTTCTGGGGTTGTCGATGTCAGACATTTCTGCGGGGTCTGCTAAAACAAGGAGGTCCACCGACCATTCCTTAGTGATCTCTTCCAGGTCTTCTTCTATCAGCTTATAATAGGACTGAAGTTGTTCCTGGTGCTCATCAATGTGTGGGGTTAGGTATATAAAGTGGAGGTCTGCACTGAACTTTATCAGAGGTCATAATCTATGTAAAGTGTTTGGGTTTATCGAGGTTCACTCCTTATCACTGCCATTGGTTATTGTACATGTGGAAAACAACATTCGATTGCCATTGCTTGCTCATGTTGTTTGAGTACCATAATGTACTAAACTTCACGACTAGTGGCTCAAAGGGGTCAAGGTCCGGGAAGGTTTCACCTTTCAGTAGCTCCCATGAAACAAAAGTGATCAGTATTAGGAGCCAGCTAAAATGGAATTCATGCCCCTGATCCTCGACTTCTCTGCAATCAATCTCTAGTTGATTCACCAAGTACTTCACCCAGTTCATCTGTAGTCCCTCTGTGCACTTTCCTAGGTCAACTACAAAGCCAGATACTTGTGTTGGTCGATTCTTGCATACCAACTTCCCTGCGATCAGTTGGCATGCGAGGCACACTGCACCACTTTCAATAGAAGATACCTTGTAGCCTCTCGCCCCTTTCTCAACATCGCCATAGGCTTCTTTGATATTTTGCGCAAGAGCGTGGTTTGTGGTCTTCCAGGATAGTACTCATGGGGATCAGAGCCTTGTATGCTAAGCCCGATGATCCTATTAATCAACGCCATATCAATAGTTATGCGACATTCTAACCACAAGTATCCTCCACAGTAACTTGCTAGAAGCAATTTTACACAAGCATTCACCTCCTGGTGTCTGCCGAAGTGATGTATTTTCATAACGTTGAGAAAAGTAGACTGCGCAAGGTTCATCGTACATTGCTGAGGGATGAGATTTGAATTCTTTCCCTTATTTCTCATCAAGTACTTATACGAGGCAAGCATGCTGTAAAATTTATGGTCCCCTAGGTTGAAGTCACAAAACTTCAACGCTGTAACCTTGTCTTGATCTGCGCAGTAGGTGTGTACTCCTTTCGGTAGATATGCAGTGACTAGCGTGTATTCAAAGTCTCTAGGGACACTCTCCCTATTAATATCACCACTCAGAGGGGGTATGTAAGCTGGTAGTATGGATGACACTAAATTCGCATTGGCTATGTCATCCTTATGCTTAGTTCTTCTCTCTGGGCTGGCTCGAGATGTTCCTGCTCGAGCAGTCGATGGGGAGGCTTGCAATCCTCTTATCGATAATGCTCGGACTCTTGTGGACATTCTTCTTTCCAACATGACTCTCTCAGTCATTAAATCGAGAAGGACCTCTATGATGGATTCCTCAAGTGCGGTGAGCTCGTCGGAGATACGCACTCGGGAAAGATAATCGGGGTCACGATGATCTCAAAATACTGCACTAGGATGAAAAATCTACTTGCAATGATCACTATAGACAATCACTAGTTCTGCGGGATTCAACTTTTCAGTTGGAAAAAGTGTTCTTCGGGCACGACGTGATGAACTAAATAGGAAATTCATCAACGGTCTTCTTGCAATGGGTATGAAGCTTCCATGAACGTTGATCCATCTGTTATGCCATGGTCCAATGATCTGGTGGTGATCCTTTAATGCTTTTCTGTCCATTCGAGGCAAAAGTCGAATGGGTATATTGGTCCAACGACTATATTGCTTCGCCACGACGAAGTGCCATATGTCGCTATTCTGATATCCCGACGAAGCTCAATTCCTGTGATTTTTCCTTCTGTGAAGTTTCCTCTGGAATCTTCTGTAACTTTTCAATCTTGTCTCTCTTATTACTTAGCTTCCTAGCCTTGTTCCTAGTGAGCTTCGTCTCGGTCATCCTTTTTCCATTCTGATTCTTATATTCTCTCGACATAGTCACTTCGCGATGCTGAGATTCTTTCTTCATATCCAAGGGTAATACTCCTTCATCATATGGATTAGGTATTTTGGTCTTCTGTGGTTCCTCTAATTCTCTTATAGCTTCGACATCCAAGTCCCTGGTGTTCAATATATTAGATCTGTTCTCTTTTTCTTCCATCAAGTAGGTGATTCTTCTAGTCATAAATTCCATGAGTTCTTGCTTCTTCTGTTCTAGGGCTTCCTTTTCTTCTTTTCTTCAGATCTGGTCTTTTTCAATCCAGATATTGCCTAACAAATCTGGAAATGGGGCATGGTCCTCAATAAATTTAATAACTTCGAATTCTTCCTCTGTCGAAGCTCCATGGGTACTCATAGCTATCTGGGTAATCCTGCCACATAGGGTTACCATTTTTCCTAGTGAAGGAACCATAGCAGGTCTTCCTAGGGTTTCGCAAGTACTCTCTATCATAATTTTCATCTGTGTTCCCTCATCTAGAGGATAGTCAATGTCAAAGTCTCCTATTCTTACTTCGATTTTCTCCTTTTCTTTGATGATCTCTAACAAAATGACATCTTTATGTTCATCCAGGGTTTCTTTCATTTTCAGTAACATAATCTCTGATTCTTTCTGAGGTTCTTCTATAATCTTAGTCTCTTGATCTCCTTTAGAGTTCTCTTTCTCCATATTTAGCTTTTCAAGTCTAGCAATCATTCTAGAGAAATCCAGTACTTCATGGTCCATAGCCTTACAACATAGGCAACTAGGGTTTCTCCCAGGGTATTCCTTAGCAAGATGTCCTGGTCTTCTACAACTATAACAAAGAGTTAATCCTCTCTTTCTCTTCAATGATCCCCAACTTTTCTTGTACTGCTTGCTAGGGTCATAATGGCTAGCCTGCAAAAATTTATTTCTAGGATCCTGCATCCATTGGTTAGTCCAAAAATTATTTCTATGCATAGGTATAACATATCTTTCATTATTCTTATTAGATCTATTCATATCAAATGTTCTTTCATCTAACAATGCCCTAGTTTTCAAGCTAGGACAAAATCTCTCAAGCATACCTAAATCCATACTTTAGAAACAAAAATTTTCACTTCTTTTACTTCTACAGGGCACAAAGCTTCCATATCTAAGAACTTTTAACTATTCTTACCTTTATCAGATCACAGAGCTTATAGATCTTACCTCTTTCTGTAGATCTGACCCTTTCTCTTTTTTTTTTTTTTTAGAAACTTTTACTTTAATATTTGTTAGAGCACAAAGCGTTCAGATCTGACTTATTTTCTTCAGTATCAACCCCTTTTCTTGAAGATATGACTTCTTTCCTTCAGATCTGTTTTTCCTTCTTCAGCACAGATCTTTTTAGATCAAGTGGATCACTGTTCACTAGGGCATAGATCCACACACAGAGATTTCAAAATTTCAGGAGGAATCTTTGCACAAAGCTTCTTCTGCTCAGTTCCCAGCAATCACAGTTTCAGGTCCTAGCAACAGAACCATTTGTTGGCACAGGGGTAGACCCAGGGTTCAATGCACCAACAAAACTCTAACTACTCTAGCCCTTTCGACAACACCTACAAAGCAGATGAAGTCTCACCCAAGGTAGAGGCGGGGGTGGTTGCAAGACTCAGGTGTTTGCAATCTTAGCTGGGACACAGATCTATGATTATAACACTTAGCAATCACTTAGCATAGATTATTCATCAATATTCAACCCTTATGATACTTCACAGATAGCACAGAGCATCGCAATATGTACTTAGATCTAAGATAATTTAGCACTTAGCCACAACAAGATAGATTAGATTCGAAAGATCAAGCACTAAGCATATTACAGACTAGATCTAACATTCATTCATATCTCAGAAGCACAAAGCATAAATAGATCTATCTAAACACATCAAAGCACTTAGCAAAGGAAGAGACAAACACATCAGGTCGAGGCACAAAGAACAACACATAGATTTATCATTGTTCAGCCCCACCTTGGGGCTACATCCACAAAGTATTCTTCTTTATTATCTTTAGTTAATCAGGTTACATCACAGAGCCATCCAAATCCCTCTTCGCATAGGACAGAAGATCTGCATAGCTCACTAGATCCTTCTTCCTTGCACTAAAAGCACAGATCCTTCTACAATATCCTGCACTTACTCTCTTACAGTATGCACAAAGAATTTACAATCATTACCAACACTTAGCACAACTCGCAACTCTTCGATCACATAGATCGCACTCTACTACTCTTCTCCCCCCCCCTTTTCACTTAATTTTCCTATACATCTATTTATACATACAAAAATGGGCCTAAGCATGGGTAAACCCACGGGCCGACATCCCTTTCCCATTATATTATCCCCAAAAACCCAAAAAGGACCCAAAAAGGGGTCTAGCTTCCACGATTTCCGATTCGCGTTGCGCTCAATCTTTGACAAGCTGTCGAAGTCCCAAAAATGGTCAAATACGACCAAGTGTTCCTCAAAACTTGGTCAGGGCCAACACCATTCAAATGTAAGAGGAATTTCATGTGATAACGATGAACAATAAAAAACCTACCTTCACATGTTATATATTTTTGAACCACTGATAAAACATTTATCCACTCTTTCTTGAGCCATGTATTTGGATTTCCCTTGCTCCATCCTAGATTTTGATGATTTGCAATGAAGAACTGATTACAAAGGTCTTCTGGGATATCTTTGTTTTTGAAACACCTCTTACCATTGATAGGTAAACTGAAGGTCGAAGAAATTGAATGTTATGAAACTTGAATGGTAAGGCCCCCAAAATGGTTCTGGAACCCATAAAAATTATTTCCAAACGCCATAGCAACACATGTATGATGACCCTGAAACACGTTGCAGAATCCATACAATCCTGGCTCGATAAATTTGTCTCTGATTTTTGGCAGATCTTCCAAAATATCGATCCCATTCGGTTCAATATGAAGAATATTTCCACTCCTTCTGCATTCCATGCATGCTATTACAAACCCTATTTTTTTTATATACCAACGAAGGATATCTTCTTTTGCAAATTTAGGGTTCGAAAATAATCTGCAAATAAATATTGACACAACATAGTTTTCTTGCATACAAAAATGGTAAAAGAGTCACTTTCATTCACCTTATCAACTAATTAAGACACAAAACATGTTAAACATTTTAAATCATGACATTGAATGAATTGAATCATAACATTGTTGGATTACTGAGAAGGGGGGTGAATCAATAATAGAGAAATTGAATCCTTTTTAACCATAAAATGCAAGTGTTATAGCAATGTAGCATTATCATCCAATAGTTGTAGAGTAAATAAACAGTGAACAAATGGGAAATAATACACTTACACAATACACTAGTGTTTTTACGTGGAAACCCAAAGTGAGAGAAAACCACATAATGTTTTTTCTTATATGTCTTTAAGAATTACATTCCTTGGAAGCACCAACTTCCTTTTTTTTCCAGCTGCAACTGGAAGGAGGCTCCAACCCCCTAGTTTCTCAGGCTACAACTTGAGGGAAACTCCAACTACCCAATTCTCTGGATACAACCAGAAGGAGGCTACAACCCCATATGTTCTCCGGATACAACTGGAAGGTGGAAACAACCACTTGTCCTTTCCCCGTCCAACCACCATGAAATATAAGTAGAATGATGGAACCACTGTCACACTATTACTATGAGATATACTGCTGTAAACCTGTACCAATCAACCTGCACCAAATAAACTATACCAATAATTTGAACCATGCATCAACCTGTACCTCAACCTCAACAAAAATCCCTCATCAATTTAATCATCCAAATATGATTTTTAACTCTGTAACATACCTGGTGTATATGATCACATACCTGCAAACCTTCCTTAACAAGAGACTAGCATTTTTATCAAATTTTACTTTAGTCTCACATGACTAGTTTTGGATTAGTCAACAACCCTAACTTTCCATAATCATAACTATGTACCTGTAATGAATAAAAGTCTAAAAATAGTACACATTATTTTTCAGTGTCGTTTCTACAATTTCTGTAGGTTTCACTTCTTGGAACCTCCCAGAAAAGGAGTTATAGAAAAAATGGCATACCTTGCTGAATTCTGGATTATTCTAGAGAGCGAACATGTAGAGAGTTCCCTGCATGGAATATTTGTTGTATGGATCTGAAAATGGTATAAATAATAATATAGACTGTACTCTAACCTATGCATTTGGTCTTATTGAATTTGGATATGTTATGAACACGTTATGACGTTTTTACTCGAAACACCTGTTTTAGACTAGTTTCAGGACTAGTCACAAACCCTATTTTCCATGGAGTGTAACTCCAAAAATACAATGACCCACAAGTTGAAAATTTTATCAAAGCTACTTGGATATGTTTCCTCAACGAACTCCAAATTGCATGCTCTGAATCATTCTATAAAAAAGGTTATTGCGAAAATGGTGAGATTACCTGTAAATAACATACCTTAGAAAACATCATCAAAATAATTTATCCTCGAATTTCAGCCTTCTTTACTTCACCTTCCCTCTAAAATTCACCTTAGATATCCTTTGGTTACCTCAGTCACTTATATATATTCAATATTCTCAAGTTTTATTAAATGAGATACCCTTTCTTCTTACTTATACTTTTAAGTAACTTCCTCAAGAGGCGACCTTCTAACCATCTTAAACTACTTTCCTTATTTTAGGGCTAACCCACTTCTAACCACTTGTCCACTTAGTAATTTCTCCGTTAAATTTATTATTTAAATAATTTATTTTGTATCCACTTTGACTTATAGTACACTCATCACTTCAATTTATTATTTATCTTCTAAAATCTCTTAAACCAATTTCCTTATTTTAGGGCTAACCCACTTCTAACCACTTGTCCACTCAGTAATTTATCCATTAACTTTATTATTTAAATAATTTATTTTGTATCCATTTTGACTTATAGTACACTCATCACTTCACTTTATTATTTAAATAATTTCTTCTTTGCAACCACTTTGACTACTTTGACATTTTGGGGCTTCTAGATGACTCATGAGGGTTCTCCAACTTCACATGGCCATAACTCTCTAACCATGAGAAGTTATGTGATGTTTCACTTACCACCGAAAATGGAATGACATGTAATATACATATAGAATAGTCTTACCTTCAAATATATTAAAACTCATACCATTATACATCAAACAAACTTGAGTCCATTACCCAAACCTTTGTGCTACTGGAATTTGCTACTAGACTTTCTTCAAGGGTTGACATCAATGAAAAACAATCCAAATAATCAACAATATCCCCCTTTGGCATTGATGGACACACTCTGATGCAATACTGAATTCATATCACTCATGCTCCCCCTATGACCATATCTCCCCCTGGAACCATGCCTCTGTGCTCTTTATCCAATAATTTACCTTTGCATATGATAAATCTCTCCCCCTTTGTCATCAATAGAAAATGTATCTTTCCATCCGAGGTTGCTCCCCCTGACTGAAATGTCCTTGGGGATACTCCCCCTGATTGAACTCTTCCTGAAACTGATCTCCCAACCTGAATTTTCCTCTTTATGATGCTTCCTCGTGTAAATTTAAGACACATAAGATAAGCATTCAAAAACATTAATTTTGGAGTAGAAATTACTCCGAGTCTCTTGCAAAGATACTCAAAAGATTTCCTTTGGAAGCGGTTTTGTAAATATGTCTACCACTTGTTCTTTTGTGCCCACATATTCAAATATGATGTTCTTCTCTACAACCTGTTCCCGTAGAAAGTGAAACTTGATTGGAATGTGCTTTGTCTTTGAGTGCATCACCGATTTCTTTGAGATACTGATGGCGCTTGTATTATCACAATAGATTGGAATGGGCTCATCATACTCAACCTGTATATATGTTAGAGTTTGTTTCATACATAGAACCTGTGTACAACATCCTGCTGCTTCAATATACTCCGCTTCGACTGTAGATAAAGATACTGATGATTGCTTCTTTCTTAGCCAAGATACTAAACACTCACCCAAGTAGAACATTGCTCCACTAGTGCTTCGCTGGTCATCAATGCAACCTGTCCAATCTACATCTGTGCAGGCAATAAGTGCTAGATCCTTTCCTTTTAGATACCATTATCCAAAATCTTCTTTTCCTTTGAGATATCTGAAAATCCTCTTCACTTCTATGACATGTGATTCCTTTGGTGCTGCTTGAAATCATGCCACCTATCCAACTGCCTGCATTACATTTGGTCTGGATGTTGTCACATATAGTAAGCTACCAATCATTGACCTGTATTGCCTCTAGTCTGTAGACTTTGAATCATCATCTTTTCTCAACTTGCAACTGGTTTGCATAGGAGTGGTATCTGGTTTGAAATCTTCCATTCTGAACCTCTTTAGCATTTCTATGATATACTTAGTTTGAGAAATAAAAATTCCTTGGTTGTTTTGACATATATGAAGACCCAAAAAGAAGGATAGTTCTCCAAGTAATGACATTTCAAATTCATTCTGCATATTCTTTGTAAATTTATGGCATAGCCTATCATCGATACTTCCAAAAATAATATCATCAACATAAAATTCAATTAATAAGATACTATCTTGAGTTACCTTGATGTAGAGGTTTCTATCTATACTTCCTTTTCTAAACCCTGCCAGCAGTAGATATTTATCCAGTCTAGAGTACCATGCTCTAGGAGCCCGTTTTAGACTATACAAGGCCTTCTTCAATTTACACACATAATCTGTGTTCTCTGACAACTGAAATCCTTCTGGTTGTTCAATGTAGACTTATTCTTCAAGTTCCCCATTCAGAAAAGATGATTTCACATCCATCTGATACACTTTAATATTCTTGGAGAATGCATAAGTTAAAAGCAATCATATTACTTCTATTCTGGAAACTGGGGAAAATGTCTTTTCAAATTCGATTGCTTCAACCTGTGTGTATCCTTTACATACCAATCTATCTTTGTTCCTTGTAACTTGTCCATATTCATTCAATTTATTTCTGAAAACCCACTTTGTGCCAATCACATTCTTATTCTTTTGTCTTGGAACCAATTCCCAAGTGTCACTCTTCTCTATTTGATCCGTTTCTTCATCGATGGACTTATTCCATAATTCATCCTTGTTGGCCTCTTCAAAACTGTTTGGTTCAATATTAGATAAGAGTGTTAGGTTCTGATCCATATGGATATCGGTGGCCACCCACCTTTTCCAACTGGCTCAAAACAATTTTCTGACATTTTTGGCAATTTACTATTTTTAGCAGTTTTTACTTCCGGGGCCATTTTGAGGGCCTAAATGAAGGTTTTTTGGTATCGAGATCCTCAATTACAGCCAAAGGAATGATTGAGCCCCCAAAATGAATCTCCTTGGTGATACCTTTCCAACGGGCTATTACACGCCTAAAACGGAGATCGTATACAAAAGTTACAACCCCGGGAAGTTGATGTACTGGCTTACCCAAACGGGGCCCACATGACTTTTGGCGTTTCATCTCCTAGGGTTAGGTTTTTGGATGTCTATGGTTTTTGGCATTATTGCTATTGTAAAAATTCCTTCAGAGCCTCATTGTAACCTTCTTCTTGTGAATGCGCGTTGCCGTCACATCTCTTCTCAGAGATAAGCCGCCACCATTCCAACAAGCTTGTTTCCGCTGCATTTTACAGTTTCAGCTTATTTCGTTATTGAATAGAAAACCAATTTGACTATATCTTTGTTATTTTGTGTTAATCACCTGTTAATAATCTGTATTCATTTTGTTCTGCTCATAAAATCCGGATCAAGTGCATTTGTTATGGTAAATGGATTCTTCTTCTAGTCTCAACTCTTACATCCTTGTTTCCGATAATTTGATATGATGGATGATTCTTCTGTACTCGTTTTCTAGGTGTGTTTGAAGGAAATTGATGAAATTTATCTTCTACTTATGTCTGATCCTCTTCATCTTCCCCTTCTACTTCTTCTTCATCTTCTGCTTCTTCTTCATAAAGTTGTTCCATTGATTCATTTTCTTCTTCCTTTAATTCTCGTCCACCTGTTTCATCAATTGTTACATTGATGCTTTCCACAACTTTGTTCAACCTCAGATTGTAACAATTGTATGCTTTCCTTGTACTTGAGTAACCAACAAGTACTCCTTTGTCCACACAAGAGTCAAACTTTCCCATTTTTCCATCTTCTCTTTTGATGTAGCATTTGCTTCCAAATACCCTGAAGTGCTTCACATTTGTTGGCCTTCCTTTCCATAGCTCGTAGGGAGTTTTGTCATTGTTGTTTCTGAGAATTACTCTGTTTTGAATGTAAAATGTTGTATGCATTGCATGTGTCCAAAAAATATATGTCAATTTGGAATCCATTAGCATTCTTCAAACCATTTCCTGTACTGTCCTGTTCTTTCTTTCAACAAATCCATTATGTTGAGGTGTCCTAGCAATGAAGAATTTCCTTTTTGTTCCATGCATGCTGCAGTAGTCCATAAATTCCTTTGAAGTGAACTCTAGTCAATTATCAAATCTCAAACATATGATTTTTGAATCCATTTCATTTTCAACCATTTCCTTGTAGACCTTGAAGTTTTCAAAAGCTTCTGACTTATTCCCGAGAAAGAAAACTGCATTCATTCTTGTATAATCATCAACCAATAACATAGAGTATTTCTCACCTTTTAAACCCTTTGTTGTAGGTGGTCTAACTAGATCAGTATGCACAATTTCCAGTGGTCTTGTCGTTGAATATTCCTTTGATTTGAACTTGGTCTTGGTTTGCTTTCTGTGTTGACAATGCTTGTATAAAGTGCTGGTTGGTTTCGTGATCTGGAGCATTTCTCTAACTGCTTCCTTTTTACTGACTTTGACAAAGTTATCAAAGTGTATTTGACTCGTTGTTCTGTGCCATATCCAACCTTCATATTCCCTTCCTAGACAACACTTTTCATTTCCAATTTCACTTAATACATATATGTTGCTTGAAGTTCTTATAGTTGTTGCAATCAATTTTTATGAACCTTCTTTTCTTATCTCGCACTTTTGTGAATCGAAAGTGATTTTATGACCTTGGTCACACATTTGACTTACACTTAGAAGATTATGTTTCATATACTCTACTAGTAGAACATTTTCTGCCTTGGTATTCTTGTTTCCAATTTTGACTATGCCTTTTCCAATGATTTTAGTTGAATCATCATTTCCGAAGGAGACTGATCCATCTCTTTCCTTTATTAATGTAAGAAACCTGTCTTTATCACCTGTCATGTGTTTTGAACAACCACTGTTAACATACCAACCACATTTCTTCTGCTTAACTTGTAGAGTGAGTGTGCATTCTTCATTGCTATACTGATTCTTCTTTTTTATCCATGTTCTCTTCTGAGGTTCTTGTCTGTGACTGTTGTTGTTCTGTTGTGGTTCTCTAGGAGGTACTTCCATTCTAAAATATTTGGCCATGTGTCCAAAGTTGTTGAACTTGTAGCATTCCACTTTAGTGCTCAATGATTCAAACCGGTTGTAGCTTCTTCTCTATGTTTCACTAGGCCTTCTTGGATAACCATTTTGTGTATGAATTTCAAAGTTGTTTATGTTCTTCCTATTAGCTCTGTAATTTACAACTTTATGTCCAAAAATTTTGCATGCATAACATAGCCAAAATAGATAGTTTGATACCTGGGAGTTGAAGATATTCTGAAAGGATTTACTCTTATGAATCCTTCCTCTTCCTGAGGCCTATTTGTTTCTATTGGTCATTGATTCTGAAGTCTGAATCTTCTCGGTGGAGGACTGTCTTTGTAATATTCCTTGTAGATCTTCCTATCCCCTTTGATTGTTTCTGCATAGATTTTTGGTTATGTTTCTTATTTTGTTTCATTGGAGCTTGATCCCTTTTCTGTCTGATTGTATCCAAGTCCAGACTTGTCATGATGAGGCTTTTGACTGTTGATAATGTCATCCAAAACTTTTGAGTTGTTCTGCATATTTTTCTTTTTAAGATCCTTTCTCAATGTGACAATCTCTGCTTCCAAATTTTCAATGATCCTGTCTCTTTCTTCTAACTGTTCTTTGAGTGCTTATTCATTTCTTTTGTCTTCTTCTATTTGAAACTTCAATTTCATGATCATTTGTTCTAGTTCATGAGTGTCTTATTTCTTGTCTAGTTCAACTTGTAGCTTCTTGTTTTTCTTATTTTCTCTTCTTATAAATTCTATGGCACTCAACAATTGTTCTCGGTAGTCAACTTATGCCTCTTAATATTCTTCTTTGGTGTCTTCTTTATTATATTCTTCTACTGCCATGAATATAACTCTTTCTGTCTCACTATCACTGACTTCATCTTCATCTGATGAGGATATATCTTCTTTGGTGCATAAGCTTTTATTGAAAGATTTATTTGTGGTTCTTTTGCCTTTATATGTTTGTTTTCTATTTGAGTAATCTTCATCATTCCTCTTATTTTTATTATGAGGAAATTTGTTAGAAAAATGACCAATACCATTACAATTAGAACAAATCAATGGAAGATTAACTTTATATCTGTCATTGGTTCCCTTGTTCAATCTTATGAAAAAGTTGGCCACTTCTTCATCAGCTTCCGAAATGTCACTGCTGCTACTATGTTCTTTTTCCCTTTTTCTTTTTCTTTGACCTTTTAGATGCTTTGAAATCTGCTTCTTTTATATCTGGATTTTCCTGTACATTTCTCATTTCATATGCTGTGAATATTCCATGTAGGTCGTCCATGCTTATTGAGTCTAGATCTTCTCTTTCTTCTAGTGATGATATCTTAGGATCAAATCTCATATCAAGAGATCGTAGTACCTTTTGAACAATTACAGATTCTTCAATTTCTTCTGCCAATATTATGATTGCATTCACTGTTTCATCGACTCGTAAGAAGTAAGTTGCAATATTCTCATCTTACTTCATCTTTAGTTGTTCGAATTAATCTTTGTAAGTTTGAAGCTGTGTTGCTTTGAATTTTGAATCTCCTTCATAAATATTTTAAAGTTTGTCCCAAATCTCTTTAGCAGGTTTACAATGTACAACTTTGGTATATACCGATTCACCAAGACCATTCAAAAGTGCATTTGTGGCTTTGGAATTATTTTGACTGAGTTTCATTGCTTTTTCACTTGTTGGCGGAACTGCTGGTTCTTTGTATCCATCTACTACCGATTGCCAAATTTCAAATCCTTGCACCTGTATATATGTTTTCATCATTCTGCTCCATAATGCATACTTCTATCCATCAAATTGTGGTATTCCATTTTTATACATGTTGTTTCTCTCCATGATCTACCTTTTAGTGGTTAAAATGATTTATGAAGGAATCTGCTCTGATTCCAATTGTTGGATTACTGAGGGGGGGGGGTGAATCATTAATAGAGAAATTGAATCCCTTTTAACCATAAAATGTGAGTGTTATATCAATGTAGCATTATCATCCAATAGTTGCAGAGTAAATAAACAATGAAAAAATGAGAAATCATACACATACACAATACACCAGTGTTTTTATGTGGAAACCCAAAGCGAGAGAAAACCACATAATGTTTTTTCTTATATGTCTTTAAGAATTACATTCATTGGAAGCACCAAATTCCTTTGTTTTCCAACTGCAAATGGAAGGAGGCTCTGACTGTTCGAAAACATGGGTATTCCAACAAAGTACAGACACCTTCAGTAACCACTCACATAACCATATCAAATATCAACACACCGATGTTTTCACATGGTAAAACCCCTATGGGGAAACATCCATGGCCCCAACCAACGCGACCACTTGGAGTAGTTTATTAATGCAAAGAAAAAGATTACAGAGAGATTTTATAAGAGAATTTATCACAATCGATCATCGACAAATGACCCTCCATGCTCTTTAAATAGAGATCATGGACCAATCGGGTGTTAAGCCACGGATCAATGGCCGTTAAGATCAAGGAGAGTATGAACCATCAATTCACTCTATGTTGAGAACATATCATGACCGGGGATTTCCTAACTACAAATGCATACTAAAGAAACACACTAAGAAACACACTTTTACCTAACGACACATTATACCAAGTAGATCTTAACTAAATCCTAAGTGTCTAAATATCCTAACATTCCCCCTTAAGAACAACTTGGGATAGGATTGAAGGATTTACAATAGTGACACAAGGATAAGGAAGGAGGCATTAGAGCCTATCGCCCCTTAATGACAACTTCTTGAACTCCTAACATAGATCAAATTTTGGAAAACTTCACTTCTGTAAGAGACTTTGTGAAAATGTCTGCAACTTGATCTTCTGTAGGACAAAAGAGAACTTCAATAACTTGATCATGAATGAGACTTATGATGAAGTGCATGTAGAGATCGATGTGTTTACTATGCGGATGTTGAATTGGGTCTTTGGTGAGCTTGATGACACTCTGATTGTCACACCAAAGGCTGGTCAGATGTTGTTGATGGAATCCAAACTCTGAAAGGACCTGTCGAAGCCATAAGGCTTCCTGACTTGCATTTACCGTTGCTCGATACTTTGCTTCTACTGAAGAAAGTGAAATAGCCTGTTGTTTGTTACAGGCCCAAGTGATAGGTCTTGAACCAAGGCTGAAAACATAACCTGTATTAGACTTCCGATCATCAGGGTCGCCGACCCAACCTGAATCAGTGAAACCAACCAACAAAGGAGCCCCCCCTGAACTGTAATGTATCCTGAACTGAACTGTACCACTGACATAGTGAAGTATCCTTTTAACTTCTTTCCAATGGATTTCTTGGGGTGTTTGCATATACCGGGAAACAAGACCAACAACAAAGGAAAGATCAGGATGGGTATGAGTCAAGTATAAGAGGATACCAACTAACTGACGGTACAGGGTGGCATCAACTTTG
>SNQJ01S0044785.1:0-17638 GCA_010110895.2 Picea sitchensis | reverse complement strand
GTTTTGATTCACTACCAGTAAGGATAAGGTCATCAACATAAAGGACAAGGATTATGAGATGGCTTCCTACTTTCTTGGTATATACATTAGGATCAAAATGGCATCTAGAGAATCCAATGGCAATAAGAAAGGTGTCCATTTTGGAATACCAAGCTTAGGGAGATTGCTTGAGACCATAAAAACATTTCTTAAGGTGACAAACAAGGATAGAGTCATTCTGGACATAGCCAGGAGGTTGTTCCATATAGATTTTTTCTTGCAAATATCCATGCAAGAAGACGGATTTAACATCCATCTGATGGAACTACCATTTATGTGAGGCATCAAGGGAAAAAACAAGGCGGATGGAATTCATTTTGGCTACAGAGGCAAAGGTTTCATGATAGTCAATTCCTTCAACTTGGGAAAATACTTTGGCAACTAAACAAACCTTGTATCTCTCAACACTTCCATCTGATGCATACTTAGTTCTATAGACCCATTTACATCTGACAAGTTTTCTTCCTTTTGGAAGAGGTACAAGATCCCAAGTATCGTTTTCCATTAAAGAACGATACTCTTCATTCATTGTTGTATCCCAATCTGGATGACCTGAAGCTTCTGCAAATGTCTCTAGATCATGAGTTTCTGAAACTTGAGACAAAAGAGAAGAGGCTCACTGGAATTGTGAACGTGTCCGATGTTGATATGAAGGATCATCGACAAGATCACCAACTACTTCTCGTGTTGAACAGGCCCATGTAGGAAGCGGTGGAACTGGTGCTGGTTCAGGTTCAAAGGAATCATCTGGAGGAGGGTGAGTAGGCGGAGGCGGATTTTCATCCTCACTGTCATCATTTGAAGAAGAAACCAGATCATAAGAAGGCACAAACGCTGAAGATGGCTTGCAGGCCGAAGAAGGCACAATCACCGAATTAGGCTCGCAGGCCAAAAAAGGCACAAACGATGAATTAGATTCACAGGCCAAAGAAGGAACAAATGCCGAATTAGGATCGCAGGCCAAGATATTTTCATCAAATTTAACATCTCTTCTAATAATAATTTCATTACAATGTGATTGAAGAAGTCTGTAACCTTTGACATCTTCAGAATAACCAACAAATATACACTTCTCACTTTTAGGCTGCAATGCTTTCCTTTTCTCACCAGGAATGTGAGCCCATGCTATACTGCCAAATACACGGAAGTGACTTACATCTGGTTTAATTTTAGTCCAAGATTCTTCCGATGTTATATTTTTAAGAGCCTTTGTGGGAGTGTGATTTACTATGTAATTTGCACAGTTGATGGCTTCTGCCCAATACTTTAGACATAATCCCTTAGATTGGATCATACAATTAGCCATTTCTTTTAATATGCGATTCTTTCTCTCAACAACACCATTTTGTTGTAGTGTATATGGAACAATGTATTGCATTTGGATTCCCTGTGTAGTGCAGTAATTTGTAAAATTATTGTTCACATATTCGCCTCCATTATCTGTTCTTAACCTTTGAATTTCATATCTAGATTGTTTTTCTACAAGGGCCTTGTACGCCAAAAACTTGTCAAAAACTTCACTCTTTAGTTTTAAGAAGTAAACCTAAGTACGTCTGGAAAAGTCATCAATGAAAATTAAGAAATACTTGCACCCAGAAAAAGAAGGAGAATAAAGTGGACTGCACAAATCACTGTGAACAAGCTGCAAAGGACCCGAGGCATGCCAAGAGGCACATTTTTCAAAACTATCCTGATGATGTTTGCCGAGAACACAACCGACACACACACCATCTCTGCATGAAACAAGAGGAAGAACAATCACCATATGTTAATTACATAGTTGCTGCAATGAGCGATAGTTTAGATGACCAAACCACTCATGCCAAAGTTTTCTCAAGTCATCTCTATGAGCAACAAAAACTGATGAAAAATATGATGACCCAATGTTGTCAAACTTGTACAACCTAGTAATATCATCAACAATTCCAGTTGCAAGAACATGATTAGGATCTTTTAGATCCTTGATTACAACTTGGTGAGGTGAAAACTCTACGGTTTTACCTTGACCTGAATGAGTGATTTGGTATACTGATAGCAGGTTACAAGAAAGACTTGGAACACATAATACATCATTGAAATGGCCATTTTCTACTTGTACTGTTCCAGATCCTTCAACACTAAGAGATCTATCATCATCAACAAATATTTTCTTGGCGTTACATTCATTTAGAGTAGAAAATATGTTTGTATCCTTAGCCATATGATAAGATGCTCCAGAATCAATAAGCCACTAATCAGAAGTAGAAGTAGAAGGTGTATTGAAGCATAAACTAGAAGTAGAAAGTGCATGTCCATGAGAAGAAGAAGAATAAGTAGGATCAATATTGATGTTGTGATTCTTCATCACTGCTTCTAAAGCTTCCATATTCTTGAAACATTTGGACTCATCATGACCATCTTTATCACAAAATTTTCAATGCCTGTTAGTCTTCTTATTTTTATATTTTTCTCCTTTGTCTCCATTCGGAGCAAAAGCTGTTTGAGTGGGTTTGGGACCTTTATATTGCTTGTTGTTGTGGCGAGGATGTTGCATCTTGGGATTCTTGGGTTTATCTTTCTGCTGGGCAACTAAGGCTTTGTTGGAGGTACCTGCAGTGTTGATCACTCCAGCTTATCTTCCTCTCTAATCAAAGCAACACAAAAGGACTCAATAGTGGGTTTTTCATAAGATTTCACTAGAGCCTCTCTCATGGCATAAAGGTAGATACAAACATAGAATATGCACTACCTAGATTAGAAATAATAAGATAGATGCAAGGCTCTTCCTCCATTTTTATCTTACATTCTTCACATAAAATTCTAAGTGTTTTAAACCTAGATAGATAGTCTCCAAGGAAAGAAAAATCACTTGGACTCAAGGTCAGTACTTGATTTTCTAATTGTCGTGCTCGAATAATATTGAGTTTACCAAACACAGATTCAATCTTGTCCCAAGCTTCTTTGGGGTCATCAATTTCTTGGAGGCGGTATCTTAAATCAGGAGAGATGGACATTCTGATTAGTCCACATGCTTCATCACTCCTATTAGCCCATTTGGATTTCTTATCATCATCAGTGGGTTCTTTTTCCTTTCCCAAGGTAATCTGGTACAAGCCTTTACTTCTTAATAAATCTTCCATATGAGATTTCCATTGGAAGTAGTTGGTGCTGGTAAGCAAAACATTACTTGTATAATCCATATTAAATATGCAGATAATATGGATTTAAAAACTAAAAATGATAACCTGGATGGAAATAGCTCAAAAAGTTATGCGGTTTTAAAAAAAACGACACTGAAAATAGACTTCGGATGTGAGAGTTATGCCCTTTAAAAAAAATGCATAGATGGTAACCAAATGACCACGTGATAGTGTAAGCTGCTTTATGAAGTGACCCACTTTTATAAAGAGACGTGGGGATCATTTTTACAATGAAGTTACTTTATAACAGAAAATTTGCATGAAAAATAAATAACTCTAAAATAAAATATTAAAACTACTTATAGTGATTCACTTTTATACTTGAAGTGAAATACACTTTACAATTTTAGCATGAACTTTTTAAAAAAAGGTAACAAAAGAGAGATTTGAACTCAAGATCTCTTACTTAATAAGGCAAATTTTAACCAAATGGTCTAGCAAAACATATTGTAATGTTCAGAAGGAGGATTGTTGTTGTTGTTGTTGTTGTTGAAAATGGCCTTGGAGAGCGTGCTAAAAGAAACTCTTTTCACACAAGAAAACAAATTTGCTTCTCGACGATAACAAAAGTTAGATCTCGGTTAGCCAACCCGAAAGATGCACCTTTTCCTATATGTTTTTGATTTGACGAGATTGAACAGGGTGCGGGGCAAATAGAATATGCATATCTAAAAGAGTAGAGACCCGGAAACAAATAATATCAAACCAAAATAAAACTTTGTAGAAAGTTTTAAAAATGCGTATTCAGACTTTATACCTTTGGATCTGATTGTAATGGCCGTATCTTGGGCAAACAAAAACCTTTTCAAGTGAAACAAAAAGTGTTCCTCAATGAAATGATTGCTCCGGACGCAGTGGAACATTCCTCTTAGCCCATAAATGTATGGAAATGATAGAAAATGGAGATGAGTCAACTCGTCTTCACGATCTCAATCTACAACAGGAGAGGGTCTTCAAACAGGCTCTGATACCATGTTCGACAACACAGGTATTCCAACAGAGGACGAACACCTTCAATAACCACTCACGTAACCATATAAAATATCAACACACTGATGTTTTCACGTGGTAAAACCCCTACGGGGAAATATCCATGGCCTCAGTCAACATGACCACTTGGAGCAGTTTATTAATGCAAAGAAAAATATTACATAGATATTTTACAAGAGAGTTTCTCACAATCGATCATCGAAAAATGAATCTCCATGCTCTTTAAATAGAGATCATGGACCAATTAGGTGTTAAGCCATGAATCAATGGCCGCTAATATCGAGGAGAGTATGAACTATCAGATCACTCTATGTCGGGAACATATCGTGACTGTCGGATTTCTTAACTACAAATGCATACTAATGCATACTAAAGAAACACACTAAGAAACACAGTTTTACCTAATGACACATTAGACCAAATAGATCTTAACTAAATCATAAGTGTCTAAATATCCTAACACCAACCCGGTAGTTTCTCAGGCTACAACCTAAGGGAAGCTCCAACTACCCAATTCTCTAGATACAACTAGAAGGATACAACCCCCTATGTTCTCTGGATACAATCAGAAGGTGACTACAACCACCTGTCCTTGACCCGTCCAACCGTACAAAAATATAAGTAGAATGATGGAACCATTGTCACACTATCATTGTGAGATATATTGTTGTAAACCTGTACCAATCAACTTGCACCAACCAACCTGTACCAATAACCTGAACCATGCATCAACCATGCATCAAGTTGTACACCAACCTCAACAAAAATTCCTCATCAATTTCATCATCCAAATCTGATTTGTAACTCTGTAACATACCTAGTATATATGATCCCATACCTACAAACCTTCCTTAACAAGAGACTAGCATTTTCATCAAATTTTACTTTAGTCTCACATGACTAGTTTTGGATTAGTCAACAATCCTAACAACAAAATTTTCTTCAGTGTCTTGTCTGCAATTTCTCTAGGTTTCACTTCTTGGAACCTCCCAAAAAAGGAGTTATAGCAAAAATGACATAGCTTGCTGAATTCTGGCTTATTCTAGAGAGAGAACTTGTAGAGCGTGTCGTGCACATAATATTTGTTTTATGGATTTCAAAATAGTACAACGAATACTAAAGACTGTAATCTAACCTATACATTTGGTCTTATTGAATTTGGATCTATTATGAAGAAGTTATGACATTTTTACCTGAAACACCTGTTTCAGACTAGTTTCAGGATTAGCCATAAACCCTATTTTCCACGGAGTGTAACTCCAAAAATACAATGACCCATAAGAGGGCATTTTTATCACAGCTACTTGGATATGTTTCCTCAACGTCTTACATATTTCATAGTCTGAATCATTCTATAAACAAATTTATTGTGAAAATGGTGAGATGACTTGTAAATAACATACCCTAGAAAACATCATCAAAATAATTTATCCTCCCTTGAATTTCGGCCTTCTTTACTTCACCTTCCCTCTGAAATTCACCTTAGATATCCTTTGGTTACCTCAACCACTTATATATATATTCAATATTCTCAAGTGTGATTAGATGAGATACACTTTCCTCTTACTTATACTTTTATGTAGCTTCCTCAAGGGGTTACCTTCTAACCATCTTAAACCACTTTCCTTATTTTAGGGCTAACCCACTTCTAACCACTTGTCCGCTTAGTAATTTCTCCATTAACTTTATTATTTAAATAATTTATTTTGTATCCACTTTGACTTATAATACAATCTCACTTTATTATTTATCTTATAAAATCTCTTAAACCACTTTCCTTATTTTAGGGATAACCCACTTCTAACCACTTGTCCACTTAGTAATTTATCCATTAACTTTATTATTTAAATAATTTCTTTTGTATCCACTTTGACTTATAGTATACTCATCACTTAACTTTATTATTTAAATAATTTCTTCTTTGCAACCACTTTGACTACTTTGACCTTTTGGGGCTTCTAGATGACTCAGGAGGGTTCCCCAACTTCACATGGTCATAACTCTCTAAGTGTGAGGAGTTATGTGATGTTCCACATACCACAGGAAATGACATGACATGTACTATCCATCTAGAATAGTATTACCTTCAAATATATTAAAATTCATACTATTATACAACAAACAAACTTGGGTCCATTACCCAAACCTTTGTGCTACCAGAATTCACTACCAGACTTTCTTCAAGGGTTGACATCAATGATAACCAACCCAAATAATCAACAAACACAACCATTGAGATCTTTGTAGGTACAAATTGAAGCTGAGTTGTATTCTTTTGATCATAACAAGATCACAATTTTGATGAGGCAAGGTCTATACTTGAAAATTGGAATGATTAAAGAAATTACCAAGTTGAGAAACGGGTCTGCACGATTAAAATGTGCTGTCAAAATATTCATATTTTTGTAGTGCACTTTTAACAATGATTCTAATTTTGTGCTACAAAAACTACCTTCTTTTTGTAGCGAATATTGTTTATCCTAAAAAACTTAGGAAAGCCTCCCAAATTGGGAAATTAAATCAATCCACCCCTGATGTGATAAATTAAAAACTATGTAATAACTTTTGAACATATCTCATGAAGAAACAATGGAATCAATTCAAAGCAAAGAAAAAAAACCAAGAGTAAACAATGCATAGAAAAATAAATTCAGACGGAAAGGATTGGTCTGTTGCAAGAGGGTTATAGATTCAGGCTAAGCTTAGGGCTAAAGGAAAAGTTATGCATGTAGGTTTAGTTACTAACACCCCCCTTGGATCTCTATTAGACATTTTCTTAGATCCTCCCCTCTCTTGTGGATTAATTCATCCCCCAATCTCTATCCATGTTCCCTTAGCAACTGACATCACATTTTATTATTAAAGTTCAAAAATACATTTCTCATATACATCTCTTTAGCCATAGACATACATTATATCTACATTAAGCATTAATTAAACTAGGGATTATAGTGGGGATGTTACATTCCCCCTCCCCTACAATTGTGCACTGTCCTCGATGCACACTATGCTGATATACATATACAAATTTACATCACAATACTTAAAGAAATAAAAAATATGTAATATTACAACTCCAACAATAGTTCCAACCAAAATCTCCTATTCCTCTCAACTTGTGGACCCAAGGAATGCATCATTCATTTATCAAGGCTAACCTAAGGAATGTACCATTCGTTTATCAGGACTAACCCAAGGAATGTGCCATTCGTTTATCAGGGCCCCCAACACAAGCTGGCTAGGATTATGAGATGTGGTTCTAGAACTCTAGTGACTCAAAATGGAGTCTTGCATTATGTTTTCTTAAAAATTGACAAAAAATTATGGGTATTCTTCCCACATGTTTTATTCATGCTCCCATGTATAATCTTCAGGACTGTAGTAGGTCCATTGAAACTTTACCATCCCTATGAATTTTTTCACGAGAACTTTGACTTTTGGTCCATGATGCATATTTGTTCCACCCAAGAATCCCCTTCATGCTCCACTTGGATCATAACCCAATCAATTATATGGTTAGGGTCAGGAACATATTTCTTTAATAATGACATATGAAATACATTATGCACTCTCATGGATGTATTAAATGCTAACATGTATGCAACTAACCCTATATTTTCTAAAACTTCCAAAGGTCCACAATATCTTGTTGCCAACTTTGGAAAACTTCCTAATCTTAGCGAACTTCTTTTCACCTTCAGTTTTAAAAACACAAGTTTCCCTACTTTGAAATATATAAACACTCTATTCTTGTCTACATAACTTTTCTTCATGTCTTAGGTATCCTTTATGTTATGCTTAACCTTTTCCATTTGTTCTTCCATTTCCTTCAACAAATCTGGCCCAACAACCGCTTTGTCTACTAGATTATCCCAACTCACTGGTGTGTTATACTTCCTGCCATAAAATGCTTCAAACAAACTCATTTTCAATGAGGCCTGATATACATTATTGTAAGAAAATTCAACTAAATGGATATAATCCTCCAACTTTGATGGTTGATCCATCACATACATTTTGAGCATGTCCTCAATTATTTTGTTATTCCTCTTTGTTTTCCCATTTGACACTGGGTGATATGTTGTACTAAGATTTAGATTTGTCAAAAATCCTTTCCAAAAATTGGATGTGAAATTTGGATCTCTATCTAAAACTATTGCCTTAGGCACTCCATGTAGCCTGACAATTTATTTCATGTATATTTATGCAATATTTGTTGCCTTGTGTGTTGTCTTCACTGGAACAAAATGTGTTGCCTTAGTTAATTTATCCACCACCACCATGATGGAATAATGTTGCTTCACTATTCTGGGCAACTTTGTAATAAAATCCACTATGAAAACTTCCCACTTCATTATGGAATGGGCAATGGTTGTGACAACCCCAGTGGATGTCTATACCCAATCTTCATTTTCTGGCGTTCTAGACATCTGATTATGTAATTAGCTACTTATTTCTTCATTTCAGGACAAAAATATTGGCTTCTCACCGCTGCAATTGTCTTATGATATCCCAGGTTCCCAACATATGGAACATTGTGAATTTCCCTTGGCAATGCATTTTTTATCTCATTGGAATTCGACACATATACTTTGTCTTTGTACATGAAAATTCCATCTTCTTTCAGCTCATAATAATTAAATTTCTGCTGAAACTTACTTTGTTGTAATGTTTATTTTATTTTTAGATATTTATGTTCTGAATTTTCTGCTACAATAATCTTATCTTTCATATCAGTCTTTTACATGATGACGACTACAATATGCACTTCATGAGCTCTCCTGCTGAGTGCATTAGCCGCCTAATTTTCCTTACCTTTTATATGCTTAATTTGAAAGTCGTATTCATTAAGGAATTCCATCCATCTAGTTTGTCTAGCATTTAATGTTGGTTGTCCAAACAAATGTCTTAGAACATAGTGGTCTGTCCTTAGCTCAAATTTCCTCCCCATCAGGTAAATGTTTCCACATTTTTAATGCATGTACAATTGTTTCTAACTCTAGATCATGGGTATCATAATTCCTCTCATGCTCTTTTAGTTTTATGGACTCATAACACACCACATGATATTTTTGACTGAGGAATCCACTGATCCCTTCCTTTCATGCATCAAT
Organism: Picea sitchensis; assembly: GCA_010110895.2. Taxonomy (NCBI): domain Eukaryota; kingdom Viridiplantae; phylum Streptophyta; class Pinopsida; order Pinales; family Pinaceae; genus Picea; species Picea sitchensis. Next base: position 8,316 of record SNQJ01S0044785.1, on the reverse strand, counting down.
GCATACCACAAAATCTTCATCCATATTTGCAATCTTCAATATTAATGCACTTGTCAAAATGCCTTTCAACTACTGAAATCTCTCTTCACACTTGGGAGTCCATTCAAATTTCACTCCCTTCTTTTACAAATAAGTGATTGGACTTGTAATATTTGAGAATCCTTTTATGAATCTTCAGTAATAACCGAAAAGAACCATGAATGATCTGACTTTTGTGACATTTCTTGGCATTTCCCATCCTTTAATGGCCTCTATCTTTTCAGGATCCACTGCTATCTCTTTTGCTGAAATTATTTGCCCCAAGTAGTGAATCTTATTTTTATAAAAGATGCACTTAGTTAGCTTAACATATAATTTATGCTCTCTTAAAACTTGCAACACCATTCTTAAATGTTTCTCGTGTTCTTATTCTGACTTAGAGTAAAGGAGTATATCATCTAGGAACATAATTACAAACTTGTCTAGGTACTCCCTGAACACTACATTTATCAAGCACATAAAAAATAGTTGGGGAATTTATAATCAAAATGACACTACCGTGAATTCACAATTCCCATATCTTGTATTGAATTTCATCTTACTGATGTATTTTTCCTTTATCCTCACTTGATTACAACTCGATCTCAAGTAAATCTTGGAAAATATTCTTTCACCTTTCAGCTGATCAAACAAATCATTGACACTTGGAAAAGGATATTTTTTTCTTTATGGTCACCTTATTTAGTTGCATGAAATCAATACACATCCTTAAGGTTTTATCTTTATTCTTCACAAAAAGAACCAGGGCTCCCCAAGGTGACACACTTGGATATATATACCCCTTCTTCAACAATTCCTCAAGCTGCATCTACAACTCTTTCAACTCTAGTGTACCCATTCTGTATGGTGTATTGGAAACTTGGAAAGCTCCTATCACTAAACCAATAGAGAAATCAATATCTCTCTTTGGTCTAAATACTAGGATTTCCCCAAAAACATCTTCAAAATCCCTCAAGACCAGATGGTCTTCAATGCTTGCCACTTTATCTTTGTCTGCCTCTTCCAAATGGATTGAAAAAATCTGACATCCCTTCTTGAAACTCCTTTTCAACTACATAGCTAAAATCTCTCTAAAAACTACAACTCTTGGAATTCCTTGAACCTTGCTTTGTTTCCCTTATTCATCAAGACATATGATTGCCTTGTTGTAATAGTCGAGGACATCATGGTGTGTTTCCAATCATTCCATGCCAATTAGACAATCATATGAACCCAATGGTATGATGCTCACATATACCTTTGTGCTGAGTCCATTCATGTCTATTTGGTAATATTTAACTAACTCATTGATTTTCCTCTTAGCTCATGTGACTAATTGAACTAACCAAATTTATTATGCTTACTCCTTTGCAAGTGAAATATTTCAACAATGTTAGAATTTATGTAACTATGCCTAGCTCCAGAATCAATTAAAATTGTTATGAGATGGTTTTCAATCTTACCTTCCACTTCAATCATGGGTGATTGATATTCACCTTACTTGTTGTCCAAGGATCCATAAATAATTGGCATGTTTCCTTCCATGTATTCCACCGTTTTAGCCTCTTGAATGTTGAGGAAAGTCCTCATTTTTTCTCCTTTGCGAGGGAAGTCCCTATATAAGTGATTTCTCTCATATCCCCAAAATTGTATAGGTTGCTTCCTTGGCCTTTTCCAAAATAAATTTGCAGTCTTTTGCTCATTTTGGATTGAATGAACTTACTGATTTTATTGGGAATTGTTATTGAAAAAGGGTGGCTTAAAACCTTTCTTCCTTTTATCCTTTTTACCTTTCATCTTTTCATTCCAAGCTTTTCAGAAAACTGACATTCCTCTGCTTTGCTCATAAAGATGCTTTGCAATCCTTATGGATTCATCCAAGGTATTGGCATCATATTGTATCTTGTCACTATAGAAGGAGGGAAACCCACTTAGAAACCTTTGGATTCTTACCTTCTCATCCTTTATGAATTCCACATACTTCATCAATTCAAAGAACCTCTTCTTGTATTCATCCATTTTCATGCCTCCCAACTTGAGTTCAAAGAACTCTTTCATATTTATTTCATAATATTTATTGGACAAATATTTCTCTTGGAAATATCCTTTGAACTTCCTCCATGATATTATTTTCTCATCAAGGTGCTTGACTTGTTTAAGCTAATCCCACCATATGGCTTCCTTTCCTTACAAGTGGTAGGTTGCAATTATAGCTTCTACCCTTGAGGGGTAATCATGCAACTGGAAATATTTCTTCATTTCCAATAGTCAGAGCTCTTCCTCTTCTCCTTTCATGTTCTCACCATTGAAATTTGGTGGCTTGATTTTCCTTATTTCACCTTGCAATATGTCTAACTCAGGCCTTTTCCTTTGCCTCTAGAAAGGAGACACACTTGGGATGCTCCCTGGACCTGAACTTGCATGATTTCTTCCAGGGGATTGAGTTATAGAATGATAATACATGCTCATGCTTCTTGACTGCCTATCATTTCCATGATCATCCCTTTTGATTTGGGATCTGGATGCTGACACTTGTCTAGCAATAGTTTCTTGCTTGGTTCCAGAGTCTTTGTTGACTTGCTTATGCAACATATTCAAACTTTGAAGTATCTCTTCTTGAGCCTTCATAATCCTTTTTTATCGGCCCTATAACTCTTCACTTATCTATGCAAGCTTTTCATAGTTATAGGCTCCTTCCTTCTTCTTCTCCCATTGGAATCTATATTATCATTTCCCATGCTAACATGAATACCTTTGATCTCCTCCTCATGCCTGTAATATCCCTGAGCATATTCCATAACTCAAATCCTCATATAAGAACCAAAGTTTCTTTCCTATACCTCTAATTCTGCAAGAAATGTGCATGTAGTAATTATTGTTAGAACATGCATAACATACAAAAATACATCAATTATAATACATATTATTCTTCTCATCAATTTATGAAGAACATAATGCACCAATTAAAAATATGATTCCTTATATGCATTCCTCTATGAAACATCTTTCCAATGGTTGTACTCATGCCTCATTCTGAGTTCTAAGCGAAAAAATTCCACTCACTTACTGCTACATAAATCTCTTTATTAATTTATGTGAAATTTTTAACACCCAATTGAAAATTATGGGTAGATAGATGTATTCTCTTCCAAAATACCTTTCCACTGACTATTTGTTTGCTCAAATATGAGCTCCGAGCTGAAATTTATGGTTCGGAGAAGTTTGAATGTTTTTCGCATTTCATCCATGTATGCTATAGGTGTCTTGTTTCTCTCCCAACACATTTTTAGGTACCCATATCTCAAATATGTCTACATGGATGTATTCTATGGTTCACAAAATTTCTATAGACTGCTCATGTGCCTCAAACAAGCTTTTGAGAAAGGAGTTATGCCCTCAGGAAGTAAATTGGCGACGCAATTTTCTCTTAACCATTTCAATTGTAACATTCTCATATGAGCTCTATTTTGAGCCCGATGTAGCTCATTGGATATCTCTCTCCAAGTTCTTTTATTTAAGAAACAAATAAAAAGTTCTCATGGGTTTTGATTGCCTAAAAATGTTGTTTAGGGCCTCAAAATCCCCCCTCAAGTTCATGACCTTCAAAAATATGAAAAAATTCAAAAAATTTCATACAAAATTGATTGTTTTACTGTTATAACAACCCTTTAAATCTGAGTCATTGATATCAAATCGGGTGAAATCTGAGTTGTTGATCCAAGCTCCATCAACAATTGGTCGATCGACGATTCTCACTACCAAACCAAACTTGTCCGCGAATCTCCCCAACACTCGATCATCGACCATTAGTCGTCGGTATTTTCTCTTGGAAAACAATTTCAACACCTTGTTAAATCAACCGACCCAACCGCCAGTGATCCCCATTGAATGAAAAAACACTTCTCTAGTTTGACTAACCCGACCGTCGACCATTGGCCATCGTCCATCCATGTTGGCTGACATGACAACTGTTGATGTGGCATGACACGTGGATGATGACATGACATACCATGTAGAATATAACATGGCATCTGGATGATGTGACATGACACATGGATGATGACATGGAATGACATGTCATCAACCCTTTCCTTCATCGACCATCGGTCGTTTCTCTTGGATGAACCAAACACCTTGCCAATTCGGTCAATGCCTGACCATCAATCCATCGACCATCAAAGATTTATGTTGCTCGATCAAACACTTCACTAAATCAACCAACACCCAACCATTGGTTGTCAGATATTTCCATTTGGAAAACAAAACACTTTGCCAATTCGACTAACCTGAACATCGACCATTGGAATTATCCTTGGGAAAAATCCAACCATTAGAAATTTTTGATCGAATCTCGGATGAATTTGGACCACCGATATCTCATTCAAAAATGATCTCGGCCATTGGTCTATCGAACTTTTCCCAACTCTGTCGATGCCTAACCATCGACCGTCGGAGAATTATTTTGGCCAAACCAAACTCTTCACCAAAATTTTCGATATGACATTGGATAATTCCCAACACTTAGAAAATTTTTACCAAATCCTCAATGAATCTCGGTTGTTGATCTCCAAGCCAAGATGATCTTGACCGTCGATAGGATTCGACCTCCCAGTGACCGAAAATGAATCCAGATCGTCAATCTATCTCATTTTCCCAACCATCGAAAATGAATCTTGGTCGTTGATTCGCTCAACCTTCCAAACGGTCAAAACCTTATAAATTTTTAAATTTATTAAGATGAATCTAGGTCGTTGATCTCACGATCGAACACAATCTCGGTTGTCGATTCTTCAAACTCTTCCCAACGCTACAATGACCATTAAAACTCAAATTTCAACCTTCTAGGTCGAATTTAACTCTGTGATTCTAGACATTTTCTCCATTGAACCTCTCTTAGACAATCCTGAGTCATTTAAACTCAGTTTTTTCTCATGAATTTGGGGATTTCTCTCTAATTTTCACCATTTTCCCCCAATTTCCGTGAGACCAAAATCTGCAACAACAAATTACTCAATTTTCACTCATTCTTGTCCCATAAAAGTTTGATTTTTGAACCTGAGGGCTCATATACCATAATGTAATGTTCCCTAGCCCAACTAAGGTCCATTTTGTGCAAAATACTCTTAAAAAAATAAAAATTTATACTAACTAATTAATTTCATGTAGCTTCCAGCTATGAATTACAACCATATTTAGCTAATGTATGTTACCATTAATTAAATGCATCTATTTTTTTTAAAAGAACATGAATTCAACTAAATAACTCAACACAATAACATATAAATTATTATTAAACATAGAGTTCATGCACAACAATTTAACTCATAAATACAAGACAAAAAAAAAACACTTATCTTTAAACAATAGTTGTGTAACCAACTACTTGGGACGAACGTTCCACCCAAACATAGGCTTGTTTTTCCAAATATCAACAACAAGTCACCCCCGAGCTAGGGCTAACAATACACAAAAGAGGGTGGTCTCTCACTATCCACTCACAGCTCATAAATCTTACAACCCACTGATAGTCTCCTACAACTATCCTGATTTTTCACCAGCTCTCTTCCTCTTGACCTTCCTAACCCAAGAAATGTAACCCTTTAGTGATATCAGTCCCTAGGGCATCCCATTCATTTAATATGGTCTCTATGGAATGGGTAACCATGAATCTGTCTGTTGGGAACTCAAGGGAACTCACTACTAGGAAAACTATCAACAACGACATCAAACACTTGTTGTTACAGTGCAACTCACACAAGAGTTCACTCTTCAGGCTTGGAAACTTGGCTCTTCGGTCTTTAGCTCCAAAATGATCCAAAAATGCTCGATCATGCTCCATAATTTTCCCTCCATGGCCGCTCTAGCTCCCAACTCTCTTTCTTTCTCTCTACTTGTTGTTCATGCAAAAACATTGACTGTCTAAAATTGTTTTCACAACCCATACGAATTTCCTCTCCTTTGGATGCCTTTCTTGACTCACAGACTTCCCCAAGATAATCCTACTCAACCCCCATCCTCCCAATAACTATGGGATGTGACTTCTCACACCCACCCTTTTCCATGCATTCAATGATTGACTTTGGGGACACTCAATCAAAAAATAGAGTTGAATACAAATGATATTAAAATTCAGGAATGTGGGTGGAATTAATAGACATGGGTAATTCTCCCTTGGACCCCTCTTAGAAATTTTCTTATACCCTCCCCTCTCTTGTGGATTAATTCATCCCTCCATCTCTATCCATGTCCCCTTAGCAGTTGGCATCACATTTTATTATTAAAATTTAGAAATACATTTTTCATGTACATCGCTTTGGCTGTAGACACACAATATATCTACGTTAAAAATTAATTAAACCAGGGATTATAGTGGGGATGTTACATGATTCCTTTGGTTCTCTTGTTTATTAACACATATTTGCATGCTCTCCTTTGTCATACTATGTGTATATTTGAAGACTTGTCTCTTAAAAAAAGGACCCAGACACAAACTTGCAAGAAATTCTGCAATTTCCAGTTCCAATGCATTTTCTCCATCGAATGTTTTACATGGTTCTTCAAACTTCTCTACATATTGGAAATGATGATCAAAGAAAACTTCAAGTTCTACTTGGTGTAGTTGTGGCCCATGAAATATTTTTTCTTCCCAAGATGTAAATGTATCTTCAATTGCTACCAGAATTTGAGAAAGTTCTTGAAGTAACATCCTCCTTTACTCAACATATTCTTGAATAATATTGCATTCTTCTCACTGGTTGATAATCCTCATCTTGCACAAGGATGAGTACTCAAGGGGGTGTTCTTACAATACCTTTAAAGATAAGGAAATTAATTGAGATCAATATAAATAATAACACACCACTCAAAGAAAACTTAAGCAATCTAAAAGACAATCATGTACTTGAACTTCTCTTGCTAGTGAGACCTTATTGTCAGCAAGTTGTATTTTCACACGAGTTAGCTTTTCCATGAAAAACACACTTACATAAAGGAAACACACTAGTCCAACATGACTAGGTCTCATGAAGACTCACAAAAGTTGTTGCGTAGGTTCTTACCTTTCGTCTTACATCTTCACTCCTCTCGGTCTTAAATGTGTGAACAAACAAAAACTTTTTTATATTTTTTTTGTATTTTTAGTGAAAACTAAAATATTTCAAAACCAATTCCTTTAGTGCCTCCCCGAAACGATGCAAAAAATGTTAGCCTAATTTATTTGCATAAATGGGACACTTATCATGTCAATCCAATGTTGGTAAACTTGTGAGGCACAATCACTGTATGTGAGGGAATTAGCTTTGAAATTTGTTCTACAGACTAAGAAGGAAATCCAAACTTGAAAGTAATCATTAACTATCCTTTGAATATAGAAAACACAATATAAATTGATCTAAAAAACTTGAACATGATCTAATTGCTTCAACCTCAGTTTGTCACATTTCCACTGATAGAAAAACAGGTTACAATGTGAATTTTTCCACATTGGTTGTGAGCTCTTTGCAACAATACTCTATAAACTGGTGAAGTTTAAAGGTTGGAAATAAATTTTTAACACACATGCAAAATGTAAATACTATAGATTAAAATATAACACTTTCAACCTTAGTTTGTCGTAGTTCCACTGATATAAAAACAAGTTACAAAGTGAAGTTTTCCACATTGGTTGTGCGGTCTTTGAAACAATACTCTGTCAACTAGCGAAGTTTAAAGGTTGGAAGGAGGTCTATCACTCATTCAAATGCAAGGAATTTTGAAATAAAATATGAATTCTTCAATCTTAATTGATCATAGTCCCACTGGAAAAAAAACAGACCGCACAATGCTTGCAGACTTTTTGCAGCAATACTCTGTTTGAATTTATGGAGGTTATAGATTGGAAGAAGGCTAAATCAATTATCTAACTTTTAAATCAACTATAAATTGCAAGTGGAAACTAAAGTAAATTATGAAATTTAAATCTAGAAATTAGAGTGTTGTTATATAAACAAAAGATTAAAATAGGTTACCAAAGAAAGAAGATGCAAAAATCAAAGGTTATGCACAAAAATGTACAACAATGACATGGACCAAGTCATGGGGGCCCTCCAGGACTGGTTCATGCATAGGAAGAAGAAGAAATATGACTAAAGAAAATCCGAGCCTTTCTATTAATAATAAGATTGTTTACAAAACTGAATTTAAAGGTTCTTTTCTACAATTCCCCATTCCATTCAAGCTTCATAGTTCAACTTATTTATACAAAATAGAGTGTAACAACTGAGCCTAGGAATACTCTAATGGAGTAATGATGCAACTGAT
>SNQJ01S0044784.1:42965-53711 GCA_010110895.2 Picea sitchensis | reverse complement strand
GAGAGATAAGAGCCTATGATTTTATAACACTTCATATTCATATCTTGTTAAGAATTATTCTAATTCATTCACCCCATGGAAGTTGGGAGGTTCTCTTATCTCTGTACCTACCCATCTTACTGTGTGGTCTAGTCTTGTGCATATTCTTGTGGAGACTTCGTGTAACCTATGTTGCCAATTATCTAAGTCTGTATCTGAGTCTGACATGCATGACGTGATACTTATCCAATTGAGTACCCCATCAGTAGTTGGATTCACATAATCTTATTCTTGCGCAGTTGTTCTGTACAACTGGTTAATTTCCTCCAGGTCTAAACAAGTGGGTTCTACAAACCTTTCCCCTTCTAATGGGTACAATGGCGCAATGACTCTGTATTCTCTTGACTCGAATGTCATCTTCCTCATCTTTAAGTTTATTATGGCCTGATTTTCAAACCCCCAATCCAAGCCAAGCAATGTCGGATAAGGTTTTGTGCCACCTATCCATCATATTTATGCAGTTGGTTGCTTCCCTGTTCTGTGCTAAATCTGATGCACAGTAACTGCTTATATTGGTACCAGTCCTTAACTGCCTCTTTGTGTGTACCCCACCATCTTCCAGGTGTTTCCTTGAGTGTTATATCCAGAGCTAAGAGCCTATGATTTTATAACACTTCATCTTCATATCTTGTTAAGAATGCTTCTAATTCATTCACCCCATGGAAGCTAGGAGGTTATCTTATCTCCGTACCTACCCATCTTACTGCATGGTCTACTCTCGCACATATTCTTGTGGAGACTTCATGTAACCTATGCTGCCAATTCTCTAAGCCTGTATCTAAGTCTGAAGCGCATGACGTGATACTTCTCCAACTGAGTACCCCATCTGCAGTTGGTTTCACATAATATTCTTCTTGCGTGGTTGTTCTATACAACTAGTTAATTTCCTCTATGTCTAAGCAAGTGGGTTCTACAAACCTTTCCCCTTATGATGGGTCCAATGGCGCAATGACTATATATTATTCTGACTCGAATGTCATCTTCCTCATCTTTAATTTGATTGTGGCATGATTGTCAAATGACAAATCCAAGACAAGCAATGTCGGATAAGGTTTTGTGCCATCCACTATCTCTATCACTTCGAAAAATCAGCTTTAGTGCACACTCCATCCAGATCTACTGTCACCCCCTTTAGCCTTCCAATTGGTAGAAATTTGTGTTGATTTGCTAGTTTCAGCTGAATAGGTGAATATCCTAATGTGGGCTCTCCCATACATTTCCATGTCTTCTTGGGTAACACATTTATTTCCAGTATAATATATCCCATGTTCAAATCTCCAATGTTTGCATTCAGTCATAATTCTTTTCTTGTTCTCCTCCTTGTATGCAAAAGATTAATTGTTTTCTATTCTAGCTTTCCTTATCCCTCTATGCTACATATTTCTAAGATATTTTGTAACACTTTAACAGATGATGGATCATTTAGTAATTTAACACGAGATTGCAAAAAAGCCTTAATCGTACTTACTTGTCCTAGGGGTTATGCTTCATTAGTGTGATCCAACGATGGAGGCATCTCGTATGTTGGTACTTTCTGATTATGTTGCGTATTTGATGTCGATGCAATGTATGGCTTCAAGAATTCTTGTTTGTCCTTCTTGAATATATCCTTTTTGTTCTGCGCATAAAACTTCTTCTGCGGTTCAGAATTCTTCTTCACCCATTGGTGTTGTGTTGGATTTTGTCTTACTGCATCGGTTCTTGTCTTAGCTCCTCCACGCGTAACTATGATGATATTTCTTCCATCATCTTTTGCTTCTGCCGAAATCCACTGAACATTTTGATTGTTCTGATTTCTCTTTTCCTATATATTCCCCAATATTGTGGGGCATTCTTCTATGTCATGATCTGATGCGCGACAATACATACATGTTGTAGGTGGAAGTGGATATTATCTTACATAGAGTCCTGGTTGTTGAAATTTGTGGCATTCCACTAGTTCTCTGCCTCTTCCAAAACCTCCTCTTCCTTTTCCTACACCTCTATAGCCATCTCGATTTCCTTGCAGAGTGTTGTACTGGGGCGCCTGGTTATACTACGCAACATTATAGTGTGGATGTGTGGTATTGTATTGCGGCTACACAGTGTTATATTGTTGATGCGCAATGTTATACTATTGATGCGCAGTGTTATATGGGGCTGGTACTTGGTTAAACTATGGTTCATATTTCCTGGTCATCATTTTTGCTTGCACTCTGTAAGCATCTAATGTTCTTTCCCTCTTTAGGTCCATGTCCTTCACTCTTTGTCATCAAGTCCTACTGACTTGCAAAAGTTTCAATATGAACTCTTAGGTATTGTCTAGTATTTCTGCATCATTGGACAGTGGTATGGATCATGCCCTTTTTTCTTATAGATCTCACACCATAGTCCTCTTGTTGGCAAGGGGTTTGGCATTCCTGTTTCCATGTAGTGCACGAATGTTGGGCATTCATTCTTATTGTTCCCTTCTGTCCTACATGCGGTACACCAAATGGCTACTCTTTTTTCCTTACCTTTGTTCTGTCTTAGCTGAAATGTTAAGTTCTTCCAATCCTCCTTCAACTCCTCTATGGCTAGATCTATCTTCTGATATTGGTTCTCTTCTAGTTGGAGGGATTCTTGTAGATCCTTTGCCTGGGTTTGAAAATTCTGTTGTTGCAAGCGGTATTTCAAGTGTGGGAGAAGTGAGTTGACAAACAGATGCCTATGTTGCATATTTTCCATGGCATACTTTAGTTTTTCCTTTAGTCGTTTGAATATATGGTCAATCCCCCACACAGATTCTCCTGGTTTCTTTCTAATCTCTATCATCTCATTCATTTATTGATCCTCTGATCTAGGCTTATGGAATTCATTTATCAATAGCTTTTTGATATCTCCAATCGTCCTGGTTGTCCCTGGCAGACTATTTGTAGCTAAGCTCATGTAGCAATTCAGTGTGTGATGTCTTAGAGTGATGGATAACTGTGCAAGTTTAGTGTCCTCATCTGTGATCTGTTTTTCTTCCCAGATCTCTTCACAAATAAACAAGTGCTTCTCAGGGTCCTTCGATTCCTCTCCCTTGAATTCTGATAACCTGGTGGTTGGATCATGTCCTGCCATCCTAAATGTTGAACTACTACCTCCATGCAGTGTAAATACTTGACTAATGCTTCCTGAACTAGCTCCCCCATTTGTTTTTCCCTATGTATATGTACTTCCTGCTATCTTCCCTCTCCCGAAATTTGGTTGTCTAAATGGTGGTGTTCTTATTGGTGTATTAGTCGCACATGGGTTTATGGGTTCCACACTAACACTGATATGGATAGGATTTCTTCCTTCTATTCCCTCTCTTGGACCTCTCATATTCCTCTCATATTTTTCATGCAAGATTTCCTCAATCTGCTCTACAACCCGGAGATCCTCTACCTCTTCTTCATCACTTCTCAAGCCCTCCCTCATGGTTATGGATCTCTTCTTGGTGTTCATCTTATATTGGTAGGGTATTCCACTGCGCTTTCTTCTAGTTATTTCCGTGATCTACTTGATCTGTTCTTTTTCCATCATGATTGGTTACAAGGCCTCTTCCTTATTTCCTTTATCCATATTTCCTTCTCCTCCTGTCAGTGCTTCCCCCCCTTCCCCCATGCACGCAGAAAAGTTTAGATGTATGAGGCCATTGTCATTACACCTTTGTTATATAGTAATATCTTAATGGAAGTATATAGCGATTTGATATACCTACCTAGAGGTCCCTTCAAGAACTCTTTATTTGTTGCACTGTAAGACTTTGTCGTATCTACTGCAAATTCTGTGATAAATCCTGCAACAATGTTGTCTAACCAGAAATCTACTATACGTGTAAATTTGTTGTTAACTTCTTGTAACTTTGTGATCTCTACAGGATTCCACTCTAGTTGTCTGATCTGATTTGTAGGATGGTTTTATTTCAACCTTAATATCCACTCTTGCAATACATGTGGGAATTCATAGAAAAATAATTCATGCAAGTCGTTGAATACATACTTGTCCAGATATTTGTGTGGTGTTAACTTCAGTTTTTTGTTATATTTATGTGCAAACTCCATCTCCTTCCTTTTCAACCAGCTCTCTATCTCTTCCTTCGTTGGGTTCCATGGTATCATCATCCCTTTTTATATTCTCATCCTCTTAACGTCTTTTCATCCCATCCGTCATTCTTTTGGCATGTCCTCAACATATCTTATTTACTCAATCCCATCATGTTCCAACTGGCAATGAAACCATTTGTTGGTTTGTAATTCCACTTTATCAGTTATCTAATATGATCTTACCTTACTTTCACATATTGAGCCAGGTTCATATTTAACAAGCTTCCAACAAAATATCTCTAAAACTATCGCCCCCCCTGGTAAACTAGAAGGCAATGTAGTACACAGGGTGTCCTGCAGAATCTCACTCGAAATAGCTCTATGGGTGGATGCAATACTGAGGTACTTGCAGCCTGTGAATGAGTAGACATATGTGGTTATACCTTTTGATCTTTATTTATTTATTCTAACCTCTTGATTAAAGAATTCATTCATGCATATAAAGTATCAGATATTAACTAGTTTCATTCATCTAGCATTCAATACTTAACAACAATAGAGATGCATACATTCAATCACATAACACAAGTGTTACCATGGTTCACCCCCTCCTGGGCTACGTCCTCAAAGATATGGCTCTCAATATCTTTATTATGTTTCAGTAATATGCCACGCCACACGTGTTTACAGTCTTGGATCTTACAATCTCAACAGGCTTCCCGATCCCTGTGAGGCTGACTAGATCGCACCAAGCTCCTCAACCTGTGATCTAACCCTCGGGATCAAGTTGCTCAATGCTTCTTTAGCTCACCAGCTTATAGAATAGTACAGTTCTTACAAGCCTTACAACTTCCAGACTCTCCCTTTGTCCTTCTCTCTCTCTCTGATCCCCTCGCCCCCCCTCTTCCTAGACCTCCTAAGTACTACTTATATATGTTCTTATATCAACAACCATTACAATTCATTGCAAAAACCCTAACCCTAATGGCATTAGGTCTCCCTTGCATGCGCACCTCGCATGCTTCCCTCACATGTGCCTCTTTTCCTTCCAGCTCTCCTTTCTTCCCTTCTTGCTTCTCTTCCCAAAAATAGCCTTTTCCCCTAAATGGGTCTACTTCCAACATGTTCCAAATGTTTAACACCCTTTTTCTCTCGAAGTAGGACTTCCCCGAAGAGCTATACGCTAATCTTCCCACTAGTTGATCGGACGGCTGGAAGAGGCTCTCTTTGCACTCCCCAGATCAATGGATCACATTTCTAACTCCAGGGTCCCTAGGTTTCCGTGTTAGGCCACTCCTAGAGGGACACCTGTCAACCTGAAACACACTGACATGATGCGTGGCACATGCCTCAGGTCAGCGACGTCACTTTTACCATGTCACAAGGTCACCTCACATGGAAACATCGTCACTCGACACGTGGACCCCCACATTATCTCGACGTGATACATGCGTCCCCATGATCATACGGTTGAGAGGGGTCTTGTAGGATCCCTAGATCAATGATCCACATTACTTTGCAACTCTGACATTCAGGGGTTTTGGTGTTACAACACTTTTTTTCTCCCGAAGTGGTCAATGTCGGACTGAGCATGACGTATATCTAACATACATGAGAGATCATGAATACCCTCATATCTATGGTTCGCGTTACTTCTCATTCGAGGAGTTAAATGGGGTTTAACAGTGAGGCAGGTCCCATGGTCACGGTTAAGAAACTGCCAGATGTAGGTCATCCTCGCCAGTAATAACATCAACAGGTTGCCTTCGGGTGGTTTCAAAGGTCACAAGGTCATAGCATCCTGGAGCTTCAAAGCCAAAATAGCTTAGTTCCTTTCGGGACTAGCGAAGGGCTCCAAGGTCCCAGTCACATGGAACCTTATCAAGTTCTAGAGGCTATGCTCATCGCTCTTAGCCAATATTTGTTCAAGGCCGGGGGCATGAACCCATGGTTTCTTTTGTACTTCGCGGATCTGCTTCCCTTCAATAAGGGATTTGACCCATGGTTTTCATAGGCTCTGATCACCCTTGTACTACCTCTCCTGAGTTTAGCAAACCCTTTCTCCATGAGACCCAAAAAAACTGGAAGTATGGACATACATGCATGAAACTGTTCCTATGGTCAACAAAATCACAGCTTAATTCCTCTAATTTGAGCCACCATATGGTTCAATCATTTACATGTACAATTAATGTTTCAAACCCTATAGTTCCTTACTTGATTAAATAAACAATGAAGAAAAATAAATAAAACCAGTGAAATCATCAAACGAACATGGATATCCTTGAAACGTTCACACGATATTCAATCTTAATTTTAAAGTTACAGTTCAATTTCACAGGGTCAGAGAATGCTTATCTATTATAAGTGGCATCCATCCAATTGACTGTGGGCGTTTTCCTCTCCACCCAATTGTAGGCTCAGAGGAATTCACTCTTAGCACTCTGGCCACCCCCATGCCAAGCCATGATATCACTAGGGAACTTCTGCAAATTATCAGATATCCTTTCTTTGTCACAACCTTTGCAAGGTTTATCAGATGCTCCCTCAACATCAAGCTTGCGACCTTCTGCTCAGGTCATGTTTTCTAGGTTCTCTCCAATAACGAGAACAACTTCTTATTTTATTTCTTCTTCTTTCTCTCTGCATATCCAGGTCGCACACCCCTGTGTGTCTCCTTCTCTGTCTCCTTCATGTGTATTCCTGTATGCCTTTTCCCTCCCTAGGAAGGTTATGGACCTATCATGTTCCTTTTGTCAGAAGAAACTCAGGTCGATTTGAGTCTGCAGGAAAACAACACTCTGTGGTACTTCGAGTTGACAGTTTCCTATCTCTTCATCCAGACCCTCCATGCTTCCATTCATTGGGGTAGTTGATTTTTCAACCACTAATTCTTTCCTCATTAACTAATTACTCCTTGGGATCAGGATGAGGCTTATTATTTCAGCAAGGAGAATTTGGGTCATTTTGACATAGTCAACCCTCTCTATTGTTTCCTCACTCTTTCCTCTAGTGGTATCATGGCCAATACTTCAAGCCTTCACCCCCACAGTCATTCGTTGGAAATCTAAACGATAATATATCTACAATGTTCCCATGCCATAGCATGGTGATCATAATTAATGATTAATTTCAAGCTGGGGGAAACAGGGGTGTTACAAAATATCTCAGGGAACCAACTAAGGACACTCAATCATACCCTTTGTTGTACTACCTGATTACGTAGGTACTAGAGAGTGTCTTCCCAAGTGTTTTTCTCGGTGCCACTATAACAATGAGGTGGATAATCAACTGATATAGAGATGGTTTCAGGATACCTAAGGGACTCCCGATATATTTGACGGTATGTGGGAGTGATGGTCATGTATAGATTTTTTATGATGTGGTACTACTCGAAGGGGTACCAACAGGGGTTACAAATGCTTCCAACAAGGTGAAACATTTTTTTCGAGTAACCCTGTGAAACCGTCTATATTTCATGTGTGTAATCTTCCCCAACCACAGTTTTACCCAAGGAGCGAGAGATCTTTGTGATTTAAAGGTGTTGATAGTACACGTATCTACCCTAAAAAAAAAATCCCACAATTTCTACAAAGGAAAGAGCTATGATACCACTTTTAAGGTACCATATGTATTATAATAAGAAGAAACAAAAATATTGCAACAATTACCAATGAAACAGTAAAATATAGAGAATAATAACACTGGCAATGATACCTTTATTGATATAAATCCAAGTTCAATTGCCTCTTTGAGGGGGAAACCTCCAACAAATCGGCTCTCTATTACAATAATTCTCAAGACAAGACTTTCACATGCCTTCTACTCCTATTTATACTAATTCTATATTCTAAAGAACATTCTAGAGGAAGATCTTTCTAGAAGCAGAAGCTTCMATTATGTCTTCTTACATTAGACTTGTTCACATTATTATATATGYCTTGTTTGCTAATGTCGAACTTTATTACATGAAAAATATATTATTATACCTACATGATGGGTTAGGGAGGTTAAGTCCCTAACATGATTTCTCATTATCATGTCGAAATGGGATAGTGATACTTCAAGAGAAGTCAAGCTATCYAGGTCCTCATTATCCTTTCTAACAAGAAAACCTTGGGTTATGTTTGAAGGAAATAATTTGAGAGGTGACCTTGTTCAATCATTCTATATTAAATGAGTTAGATGTGGAGATTTATCTAAATTTCAGTCCATAATCATATTAACACCAGAAATTATTGCAGTAGTAAATGAGGATCTATATTTTTATAATCCATTATTACATCCATTGCCTTCGAGTCACCTTTTTGAAAGTTGTGCTTAGTGGTAGAAAATACTTCTTGGTATGCCAAAAGCTTGGTACTATTCTTTTAGGAATACATCAAAGGTATCAACACTACAAGGAAAACACCAATTTGAAGAGTTTTTAGTGGAAACACTTCTCTCTATCAATTTTTAGTAGAGGTGGGTGGGTAGAGGTTTGGTGGAGGTTTTCCATTCAGTGCACCTAAAACCTTCTGATGCATTGATGCACTATCATAACGCATGCATTGGTGCATTTATATATCTAAATTAAGCACAAATAATAATTCAAAAAATTTGCTCTTGGGCTCAAATTTTGTAAAATACAAAAGTTGAAAAAACAAATGTTGCATGGTGTGTAGAAAACATATAAATTCCCTAGTGTTGATAATTAAATAAAATGCACTAGTGCATTGTGTTACAAGGAACAACATTTTTAGAGTTAAATAAAAATACCCAAATTTTATAAAAATGACAATTCAAAAAAATCTAGACAACAACACTTACATAACCTTTAGATGCATCAATGCATACAATTCCATGCGCATTGTTCTACGACTAACATTTAGATTTAATTTCATTATCGTGAAGTGATATAAGGCACACCATTGTAGGGCTAAAATAAATTTCTATGAAATGCATACTAAGCATACAAATTCCTTGATGCACCATAAACATACTACCACATTTGTGTGTCTTTATACAAGGAGCACCACCTCAAGGTTAAATAAAAACCCATTTAAAATAATGTTATTTTAAAAAAATAGTTAGTGTTGCATACTTAACATAGAAATGAACAATTTCATAACACTAACACATGCATTGAGGTAGGTTTATTTTATTTCTTAGTAATGTGCCCTGTACCTATAAATGCACCAACACATTAGGATACAAGGTGCGTCATGAAAGGGTAAAATTTAAAGAAAAAACTACCAAACTGCATTTTCATTGTTACTAACCTATAATGCTTCACACACATTCAAGCACTAGTGCTTCCAATCTCCCTACAAGCTAATGGTTGTCTAGTGCCATCAAACTAGTGCTATCGAATTGCTATATTTTTCCAACCCTCCTTTTCCATAGTATTTTTTTTGTTTATTTAAAAAAAAAATTAAAACCTCCCAAATCTAATTTTTTGATTCAAATGATAACTATACCTCCATGATGAAGATGAGATTAAATAAATTTATTTATTTACCTTAATTTACAACTTCATTAGTTTAGTTTTCAATTTAACCTGTCAATTCACTTTTTTTTCATTTTTTTCAAACAATAATGCTAGTGTGGTTGTGTTTTCTTCACACACACTAATGATTGGCTCATTTAAAGGCCAGACTATGTAGTGGTTCTTTCCATTTCTTTCTAAATGCACCAAGAATTTGAATATGAATTATTTACTTTGCTATCCATTATGGTAAGGAATGTAATTGAGCACCACGAGTAGTTCACCACATCCGCTCATGCACATCACACAACTACGGTAGCTACACCAAGCAATGGTGGTTCACATCTAGATTATTTATCACACCATCATATTAGGTTAATTCATTTTCATGGTGCTATCCTATTGAGTAATGCACCACCATTACAATTTTTGTTTGTTTCATAAGACATGTTGTTGCACTATTGTGTAATAATAACACCTTTATTGATGCTACTTTGGATGACTACGGACACTATTGATGATACTTTTGTTTCCTATTATTACACCAAATAGAATACAATATGTGCAACACTCTTTAGTGCTTTGAGAATGAATATTGGCAACGTTTACTAATGCTATATGTTTTAACTGTTAACCCATTTTTTGGTCAACCTAGAGATGATCACAGAGTGTTTCAACAAGCCCTTACACTCAATGCAAGTCCTTAATCACTTGAATTTATTGATTTCACCATTCTTTTAATTTCCTTGCTAGTTATCTCCTAAACATGCTACTAATGGGCCCACTAACGAGTGTTCACTAGAGATATGAGGATGTTGTGGTTGGGCCTGTTCACTAGATATATGAGGATGTTGTGGTTGGGCCCTTACTTTTCCTAGGCACCTAAACCCATATTGACCATTGTGATTTTCTAGTTATTAGAGATCCAAAAAAACTAATATTGTTAAAAAAACTAATATTATTATTCTTGGAATTTGTTTATTAAATAAATTCGAGAGGTAGTTATGTCTTTTCAACTACCATCGAACCTTCTATACAACATAAGAAGGGGACTTGAACAAAGGGTAGGAGAAAAGAGCATATATACTTGAGTTGTGTGCCTGAATATCAATTCCATGTTTAAACTTCTCAAGTAGCTTGATATATGCTTATAATGGAAGGAGGGCTTGCAACATAGGTCAAACATTGGGGGTGAAATAAAGTATTTTT
>SNQJ01S0044783.1:79237-102134 GCA_010110895.2 Picea sitchensis | reverse complement strand
TCTAGGTGTATATTGGTGGCCACCCACCTTATCCACTGACTCAATATGGTTCTCCATCTTCGCAGTTTTGTTATGATTTTTTATGATTTTCTAGGTCCTAAACTTATGAGGCTATTTTGAGGCCCTAAATGTTGTTTTCTAGGAAATTTAAGGGCCCATATTTATCTTCGACAAACCAAGGCCACATCACAACATTGTAGTTCTTAGTTATATCTTACCAACAAGATACTTTGTGCACTGAATGGATATTTTATGCAAAATCCCCCCCCCCTGGGAAATTGATGTAGTAACTAACCACCTTGGGGACCTAAAACACCTTTTGGTGCTTCACCTCCTATTTTTATAGTTTTTGACCTTTAGGATTCTTGGTTTGTGTTAAAATTATCTTCTTTCATTCTATTGTATGAGATTTTGTGAATAAGTGTAGCTGAAATCTATCTCCAAAGATAAGCTACCACCATTCTCACTAGTTTTTGTTCTATAGTATTATAATATTTTATTCATTAATAGAAGTATGGTTTCCATTGTATGACAATGATCTCTACTATATTATTGTGTTCATTTCATTCCATTCCCTATAAAATCTGGATCAGTAGTATCAAAGAAATCTACTCCTTTTTGTTTCTCGGTGCATGTCCCCGATGCGGTTAGGGTACAGAGAGTTGGTATCGAGCTAGTTTCACTAGGGAATGACTACTCTCACCATCCCAAGTGGCCTCCCATGGATGGGGAAAATATATATGATAGAGAAGGATATCCTTTCAAGATATTTCTCTAGGAATCCCTCGAGTGACAAAGGAATGAGATGATGGACAACTTCACCCATATCCTTCGATGATTGTAAACGATGGGTGAGGCATATTCAACAAGAATCCATTTCAAACGTGTAACACCCTTCAAGGTACAATTTAAATTTGATATCCCTTTATTTCAAGGCCAAATAGATGAAAATTATTTGGAGAGATGGTTAAAGTTTTTAGAGGGTTGCTACTCTGTTCAAAAAATTTCCAAAATAAAAAAGATCACCTTCGTGATCCTTAAATCCCTTATCCATGTCAAATATTGATGGGAAAGTTACTGGGAGAGACATAACAAATATGAGTCTATAAAATTCAGGACACGACCCACTTGGGTGGCATTTATTGATTCCCTCAAGGAAAAATTCTACCTTGCTGGGAATGATGAGGACTAGTACAGGATATGGACAAATTTGCATTAGGAGAGAGACCAGATGGTGTCAGAGTACACCAGCATATTCCATACCTCACACTCATAGCTAGATATTAGAGACTCTGAGTGGAACTTTTTTTGAAGTACTATAATGGACTACATAGATACATTCAAATAGACATGGATTTGTTGGACATCTCCTCACTAAGAACTTTTGATCGATATGATGTCAAAATCGAGCAAAGGAATAAGAGGGAGCTTGGGTCTGAAAATATAATACAACAGAAGTATGGTAAAGGAAAACCTAAATCACATAAAAAGGGATGGAGCAAGGAGAGTTATCCTGAAGACAACCAATCCAAGATGCAGGAAAAGAGGGTAATGGGAAGTCACAAAGGGACACTAGAAAGTGGTGTGAGTTCCAAAAGATCCCCTGGAACAACACTGATGAATATTGCTCGAAATAGCAATTGTTTTCCGAGATTAAATAAAAATATTTGGACCTTGACTTGAACTCTAATTCAAAATAGGATAAGGGAAAGAAGATCATTGATGTAGAACCTAGTGATACCATCACAACCACAAATATCCAACCAGATGAGTCAGAGGATCTTGAGGAGGGGGAGAGCCTATTCCATTCACAGATGTGGGTGAAGGGGACCCCACTACATTTCATTTTTGATAGCGGGAGATAAAATAACTTGATCTCAACTAAGATAATCAAGATACTAAATCCACTGACAATGCCTCACCCCGAACCATACACCATCGGTTACTTCATTCAAGGACAAGACCTTCACATCAACCATAAGTGATGCATGTCCTACAACATCAATCCCTTAAAATATGAGGTCTGTGTGACATTTCCCCACTCAAAGTTTGTAATGTTCTTTTAGGAAAATCTTATATGTGGAAACATCATGTTGTTTATGAATCTTGGCCCCATAGTGAAATTGTCACTTTGGGAGGTCATCCCTCAAGGGTAAATGAGGTAGTATCAACTACTGCAATTGCATTAATCTCGACAAAACAATGTTGAAAGGTAATATCTCATATTAAAATTTTTTCCCTCTTCATGGTTTAGTCAAAAGGTGAACAAAAAGTCATTGCGACCACCACATCTTTAGCACAAGGTCTCTCTACACAGTAGATGCAGGAGGAAAAGGTTGTAGAGGAATATAGATACATCTTCACTTCACCTATAGGGGTGTCTCTTCACTTTCATGTCGAACATCCCATTGCATTGATACCTGGTGCTCCCTTACCTAATGGTCCAATATACAAATGCTCCCTTCTAGAGATGGAGAAAATAAAGTGTCAAATTCATGAACTCATATGAAAGGGCCACATTCACCCGAGCTCCTCACCTTGTGGGATCCCAATTGTGTTGGTAAAAAATAAGGAGATACACAGTGACTCTGTATTGATTATAAATCATTGAACATAATAATTTTCAAAAAACGATAATCGATCTATTGGATAGATGATCTTATTGATCAACTTAAGTGTGCCAAGTTGTTTAGTAAGATTAATCTAAAGTCATGCTATCAACAAGTACCAATTGAACCTGAGTAATTGGTCATGCCTTTTCACTTGACTAATTCTCCAATGAAAATCATGAGGATGATATCTTGTGTCCATTCAAAAACTCTTTTGTGGTCATATATTTGGATGAAATACTCATCTTTATCCAAACCTAGGAAAAACATTTGCAGCACATTCAAGAGGTCCTAAGCACCCTACGAAAACACAGGTTATATGACAATATGGAGAAATTTTCATTCATCATGTAGATAATTCAATACTTAGGATACATCATTGATGAACATGGGTTGCAAGTGGACCTAGCCAAGATCCAATTCATTTCCGACTGGCTAACCCTGATGACTCTTACAGAGTTCCAAAGCTTCTTAGGTCTAGCCAAATTCTACAGTAGGTTCATGTTGAAGTTCTCTCATATCACTTAGTCCTTAATTCAAGTGACCAAGGGTGGATCTAAATGCAATTTTGTCTGATTTGAATCATAGTAGAAATAATTCTAGGATTTGCAACACCACCTTTTCTCTACATTAGTCCTCATGTTTCCATACCTACAGAAACCATTTGAGATTGAGATAGATGCCTCCAACTATGTTATCAACACAATACTCACTCAGCATGGAAATAAGGTGGACTATCACAGTGAAACACTGTTTGATGGTGTTTGCATATATTTAACCTATGACAAGGAGATGTAGTCCATTGTGTAATCATGCCAACAATGGAAGCATTATATTTTGCGAAAGGAAATGATCATCCACATTGATCACAAGCCTATGAAATTCATGCAAATAGAAGGAAATTTATAGAATGATCACCATCAAAAGTGGTCCACATACCTGCAACAATTCCAATTGAAAATTAACTACAAGAAGGGAAACACCAACCGTGTTGTAGACTACCTTAGTCAGCCCTCAGTTGTGGTGCTAACCACAGTTCTTAAATCCTATGGAACGATACCTCCAGGTGGAAAAAATTATACAAAAATGACTCCAATTTCAGTGCTCCTTATCAGACATTGAGTATAGGAAATCAAGTCCTAGACTTCCAACTCGAGGATGAACTATTGTGCTATCTAGTCCATCTTTGTGTTCCTTCAAGCGAGCATGAAAAGATAATTTTGGAGGAACATTACAATTAGGTGGTAGGGCACTTCAATGTGGAGAATATAGTAGTAGTACTTTAGAAGTATTTCTATAGGAAAAAGATTTGACAGGACATCATCTAGTATATCAGGTCGTGCACTACCTGTGGCATCGCTAAATTGTTCACCAAGAAGAAAGGGTTGTACACTCTTGTCCTTACCCTAGACAAGTCCTGGGAGTCAATATACATGGATTAAATGTTATTTTTTCCCTCCAAAAAACATGGTCATGATTATGTTTTTGTGGTTATTGATTGGTTCTCTAAGATGTCCATTTTTGCACAATGTAAAAAGAGTATCACAACCAAGTCCACTACTAGGCTCATCTATGAGCATGTTTGGGTTCATTTTTGGCTACCATGGCCCATTATTTTAGATAGGGATAGAATGAACCTCAGTACCTTCTAGTCCAACCTATGCTCTCTAATGGACACTTTAATAAACCCTAGGGGCCGACTTGTTAAATACCACCATATGAATCTTGTTTTACCAATTCACAAAAGGGGATTTGGTCATACATAAGTCTCAACATGATCAATCCACAAAATGGGTTTTGATTTATAAGATAATAACTCAATTATAGTTAGAATATTCTTCTAAGTAACAATATTTCAAGATCCCCCCTTAACGAGAAGGGTATTCTACTGGCATAACCCAATACAACATCATCAGGAGAGGGAGAGGGTGACAACATCATTAACATCTAGAACACTGATTAGAATATCTACAAATCATCATAAGTTTTTCTCATCATCAATAACATCATCGTTCACAGCATGGATCTATAATAACATCATCATCATTATCTGCATCAACATCAATTAACATAACGCTAAGGAAACAACATCACCAACACCATCATCAATAGCATGAGGTTAGTACAACAACACGAGGCTGATATAAAATCATCAACAACAACACGAGGTTGATACAACAACATCATCAGCACTACACTAAGATAACAACATCATCATCTTACAACAATAGAATGAGATAGGTGTAACAACAATATTTTTTGGTACTCTAACCGACTGTCCTTACCAGACCTTTGGGATTTTCCCAAGAATCATAAGATTCCCTAGGATATAAAATCCTAATGAAGCTACCATGTGGTACTCTGACACACCGTCCTTACCAGACCTTTGAGATCTGCCTAGGAATTAAAGGATTCTCTAGTATATAAAATCCTAACAAAGATACCACTACTGACCACAATTGGCATATACATGCATAGTTACTCTGACAGACAATCCTTACTGGACCTTCGAGATCTGTCCAGGGATGATCAATCCCTTAGGATATAAAATCCTAACTGAGCTACCCGTTGTTGGTCAGGATACCATAGTATCATCAACGTCACTCTGCCTTTCAAGGGAGGTCCTTTTGGACTATACTAAGCTTATCTCGAAAGTATTCAAACTTTACATGAGACAGAGGCTTGGTCAACACATCTACAACTTGCTCATTTGTTCCAACAAATTGGAGCTTTACAACTGCCTTATGCACCATATCATGAATGTAGTGATACTGGATTTCTATGTGCTTCGACTTATCATGGAACATTGGGCTCTCTGTCATCTTTATGAAACTCTGGTTATCACATAGAATCACGGTGGCTTCCATCTCCAGATCGAATAGACCTGTCAACAACTTTCAAAGTCATATGGATTCACAACTGGAAGAACATGTTGCAATGTATTCTACTTCTTTCATGTTGATAGAAATACTGGATTGCTTCCTACTATGTCATGAAGTCATGGTTGACCCCAGACTGAAACAACATCATGAAGTTCTCTTTCTAACATAAGCACATCCAGCCCAATATGAATCAGTATAACCATACAGTCTAAAGTCATGATCTCTAGTATAACAAAGACCATATTCCATCGTACCCTTAAGGTATATCATCACATGTTTTGCATCTACAAGGTGAACACGTCTGGGATCTACCAGATACTGACTCAAGGTGTTCACATCAAAACATATATCTGGCATGGTATTTGTCATATACATCAACAAACCAATAATCTATCTCTACAGAGTAGCATCAACTAATTATGACAAAGTATCAACCAAGAGCTTCAACTTTGTTTCCATGGGTGTGTTCATGGATTTATATTCCATCATGTCAAATCTCTTCAGTATTTGAACTGCATACTTCCCTTGGTTAAGGAATATCTTTTCTGGGTTCTTCCAAACTTCAAGACCTAATAAATAATGCATCAAACCTAGGTATTTCATCTCAAATTCTACAACGAGCTTCTTCTTAAAATCAATGATGAGATTTTCTTCTCCTGTTAAAAATAAGTCATCGACATGCAACAACAATATAAATGGATCATCATTCATAAACTTGAAGTAAAGGTTAGAATCAACTTTACTCTTGGTAAATCCCAAGCTCGTCATGAACCTATCAATTCTTCCATACCAAGCTACAAGAGCTTGCTTCAACCCGTATAGAGCCTTCTTCAACCTAAAGACATGAGTCTTTATATATTCAAATTCAAACCCAAATTTTTAAATCACATTGATCCATATGGATTTCAATGGCCTTCCACCTATTCCAACTAGCTCATTTTGGCGTTTTTCCAATTTGGCAGTTTTTTTCTAGTTTTTGGGTCCTCGACTTCCAAGGCTGTTTTGAGGCCCTAAACAACGTTTTTTGGGATTGCCACAATAAAATTGTAGACATAGTCATATTTTGATGAAAAAATGTGTATTCCTCAGATAGACTTTTCCAATGGGCTATCGTGTGCCTAAAACAGATATTGTATGCAAACGTTACCACCCAAGGAAGTTGATGAACTAACTTACCCCAACGGGGCTGACATAACTTTTGGTGCTTCATCTCCTAGGGTTAGGTTTTTGGATGTATAGGGTTTTGGAATTACTATTTATTGTAAAAAATTCTTAGAGAGACTCATTGTAAGCATATTCTTGCAAATGAGTTTAGTTGTCACATCTCTTCTTAGAGATAAGCCTCCACCATTCTAGCAAGGTTGTTTTCCATTGCCTTTTAGAGTTTCAACACATTTTCTTATTGAATAGAAACCAATTTTACTTCATCTCTATTATTGTATCTTTCTTATTCTTGTGTTTTTGTCTTAAGAATAATAATATTCTATATTCATTTCTTTTTTCTCATAAAATACGGATCAATGGTATCAGAGGGGTCTTCTCCTTGTCATTATTAATGCAATTCCTCGACGAGGTCAACGTACAAAGAATTGGGTCTCGAGCTTGTTTATCTTGAGGAAAAAATATCTCGCATGCCCAAGCAACCTTTCATGGTGAGAGAAAAGAAATATTATGGGATATGATATCCTGTCAAAATGTTGCTCGAGGACTCCCTCATCCAACAGAGGAACAAAAAGATGGATATTTTTGACCAAATCCTTCGACAACTATAAACATGCGATGCATCTTCATCGAAAGGAGGAACCACCCCCTTCAAGGTACAAATAAACTTTTATATTCTCGTATTTGAAGTTCACATAAACGTACATGTTGTAGACAAATGGTTGAATCTGCTAGAAGGGTATTTTTCTATCCATAACTTTTCGAACAGAGAAAAGATTATGTTTGAGCTCTTTATTTATGTTTGCGCTGATTATTTACTTTCGAGGATAATTTCTCTGAGAAAAGGAAAACAAAGGAACCCTCATTATTTACAGTTGTGATCATGTGGGAGTCCTTCATGGATGCTATCAAGGAACAATACTACCCTGTCGGAAGTTATGACGATCTGTATACAAAATGGACGACACTGCGGCAAGAAAGAGACCAAGTAGTGCCAAAGTTCACAAATATCTTCTATACCTTGCGCACCAAGTTGGGTATCAAATATTCAAAGTGAAATCTAGTGATCAAGTATCACAGTGGTCTGCATAGATACATCCATCCCAAAATGGATTTTTTGGACATCTCATCCTTGGGCACAGCCTATCGATATGCCGTAAAAATAGAGAAAAATCTTAAACCAAATACTCGACAATTTAGGCCTGGAAACCCCTCACATCAAAATAAAGTAAAGGGAAGACCCAACTCGCAGAAAAAAGAAAAAAGATAATACGGGTAGCCTCAGAACTACCAGTATAGGCCACAAGCAAAGAAGGAAACTTGAAATACAAATAAAGATACCGAGAAGTGGTGCGACTTCCATAAGAGCCCCTGGCATAACATTGTTGATTGTCTCTCAAAGAAATCATTGGTGGCTAAGGTAAAAGCCTTTGAATTAGATGTGGGTTCCAACTCTGAGTCATAACTAGAAAGGGGGAGACAGATCATTGACACAGAACCCATTGCCACCATTGATACCACCAAGGTCCAACCCAGTGAACCAGATGAGCTAGAAGAAGGAGAGAGCCTCTTTCATTCATAGATGTAGGTAAAAGGCACCCCGCTGCACTTTATCATTGGAAGCGGTAGACAAAATAACCTCATATTAGAAGAGGTCTCCAAGCGGCTAGCCCTGCTGACAACATCACACCCACAACCCTACATCATTGGATGGCTCTGCCAAGGAAGTGATATCTACGTCATCCAACAGTACCTCTTGTCATACAAGATAAATCCCTTCAAAGATGAGGTATTGTGTGATGTTTCTCCTCTCAAAGTTTGTAATGTTCTTTTGGGCCAACCTTATTTGTGGAAATGTCATGATGTATATGATTCTATGCCTCATAGTGTTATTATTACTTTGAACAGGAAATTGTATAGGATACCCGAAGCAGTCCCATCTAGCATTATTTCCTTGATATCTATCAAGCAATGCAGGAAGGTCATATCTTAGACCAGGAAGTTTTTCTTCTTCGGGATTTTCTCTCAGAGTGAGAGAAATATTGCAGCCACATCTAGTGCCTCTGCATCCGACCTCTCCACACAATAGAAGCAAGTGTAAAAGGTCATGGAAGAATAAAATGTTATCTTCTCCTCACCTACCGAGGTACCTCTGCATTGTTAGGTCAAGCATCCCATCAATCTGACCCATGACACACCACTTCCCAATGGGCTAGTATACTACTTCTCTCTGTTAGAGAATGAGGAGATCAAGCGACAGATCCAAGAACTACTCCACAAGAATCACATATGTCCCAACTCATTTCCTTGTGGGAGACCAATCGTGTTGGTGTAGAAGAAAGACGAGACCTGGCGAATCTGCATTGATTATCGGGCCCTAAATAAAATCACAGTCAAGAACTGGTACTTGATTCCCTGAATTGATGATCTCCTTGATCATCTCAAGGGGGGGAAATACTTTAGTAAGAATGATCTGAGGTCTAGCTACCACTAGGTCCCCATAGAATAGACAGATGTATGGAAGACCTCCTTCAAGTCAAAATAAGGTATATTTGAATGGTTTTTCATGCCCCTTGGTTTGAAAAATGCTCCAACAACTTTCATGAGGATGATGGATGATATCACGTGACCTTTCACCAATAATTTTGTAGTGGTGTATCTGGATGACATCCTCATCTACAGAAAGACTTGGGTGGAACACTTTTAGCATATTCAATAGGTTCTGCACACCCTACGGTAGCACAAGCTATATGCCAACTTGGAAAAATGCTCCTTCAACATGGATAGGGTCCAGTACCTATGCTACATCGTCAATAAACATGGTGTGCATGTGGATAGAGCCAAGATCTAGGTCATCCGTGACTGGCCAACCCCAACCACACTCACTGAGCTTCGAAGCTTCTTAGGCCTTGTCAATTTCTATCACAGGTTCGTGTTGGGATTCTCCCATATTGCGTGGGCCCTCATCCAAGTAACCACGGGTGGTGATAAGGAAAAAAATTTGTTGGGCATGTCCCAACAACAATTGTTCGATGATTTAAAAGAGTGCTTATGCTCAGTCCCAGTACTTTCATTACAAAACCTGCAACAACCCTTTGAGATCGAGACAATTTCTTCGAGCTATGTTGTTGGCACACTTCTCACTCAGCATGAACAACCCATGGCCTATCATAGTGAGACACTATTAGATGTTGTCTCTAAGTACCCTACTTATGACAAATAAATGTACTCCATTGTGCAAGCCTCCCACCAGTGGAGACATTACATTCTCGGGAAGGAGACATTCATCCACATAGATCATAAGCCACTGCATTTCATGCATACACAAGGAAAATTGCAGAATGGCTACCATCATAAGTGGTCCACATACTTGCAACAATTTCACGTCAATATAAAGTATTCAACAAGCAGTACCAACTGAGTCTTTGATTTCCTCAGTCGACCTCTAGTTATGGCACTCACCACGGTACTAGACTCTTGTGACCACAAGACCTCTAGATGGCCCAACCTCTATGAGACAAACCCTGACTTTTCCACCACATACCAAATGTTGGGCGCAAACTCAATTGTTGCTAATTTCCATATTCAAGATGGGCTATTGTGCTAACTGGGCCATCTCTACATTCCATCAAGCGAGTGAGTGAAGATTATTTGGGAATCCCACTACAGTCAGGTGACAGGTCACTTTGGCGTCGAAAAGACAATGATAGTGTTGCAGAAACATTTCTACTGACTGAAACTTCGACAGGATGTTAGCAATTATATCATGTCCTTCACTTCCTATGATATTTCCAAGACGACCACTAAGAAACAGGGTTTGTACACCCCTTGCCTACTCCTAACATGCCATGGGAATCCATATCAATGGACTACATGTCGGGTCCTCCATCCACCAAGAGGGGAAATGACTATGTTTTTGTGGTTGTTGATCACTTTTCCAAGATGGCAATCCTGGCCACTTGCAAGAAGAGCATCACAACATAGGCCACTACCAAGATCTTCTTTGAATGAGTTTGGGTACATTTTTTAATCCCACAAACCATTGTCTCATATCAGGACATTCGATTCCTCAACACATTTTTCTTGAGCCTCTAGTCACTGTTGGACATCAAGCTCACCAAATCCACTTCCTTCCACCCCCTGACAGATGGCCAAACTAAGATTTTCAATCGGATGATCATGCATATCTTGCACATGTAAAATTTCAATCACCCCATCACATGGGATGAGATTATTCCCTATGTTCATCATAGCTACAACTGAGCCTTACATAGCTCAACCAACCACAACCCCTTTCAGGCCAGGTTGGGATTCCAACCATTGGGTCCCATGGATGTTGCACTACCTCTTGCGACCACCTCGGTCGACTCATATCTTGCTCCAACTGAAGTTGAAAAAGCCACCAATTTCATTGAGAGGATCTATCGTATCCACCAATAGGTTTAGGATATTCTATAGAAGTCCAATGCAAAGTACAAGAAATGCCATGATCAACATCGAGTGCCACATAAGTTTTAGGTGGGAGGCAAAGTGTAGTTTCAATTGCATAAAGAACACCTTACGGGGCGCCATCGGAAGCCTCTCCCACTCCGTTATGGACCTTACACCATCACCAAGGTTGTGGGTGACAATTAGTTTGAGCTCAACATTCCCCCTTTCCTTGGCCTGCAAATCTCCTTCGATCATATTTCCCACCATTATTGGACACCTCAGAGATAGCAAAAGCGTTGACACCCATAGAGCTCAACCCTAAATGCATGCAACAATAATCCAATGATCATATTGTGTAAATTCAGGTCAAGGGCACTCGCATCAAAGGATCCATCTTTATCGAGTTGTTAAAGCAGGTCAACTCCTGCACCAAGGCAAGTGGCTCACCCGGGGCCAAATTCAGCAGAAATTTCCTCATCTTATGGGGGAAATCAACACAATGGATACCATTTATTCCTAAGGGGGTAGGATATATCTAGATTTATTTCGGCAGCCTCCCACCTATTTCAAATGGCTCATTTTGACAATTTTCCAGTTTGGCAGTTTTTTTCTAGTTTTTGGGTCCTCGACTTTCGGGGTCGTTTTGAGGCCCTAAACAACATTTTTAGGGATTTCCATATTCAAAATATGGATGGAGTTTGAGTCTGATGGAAACATGTGTATTCATTGGATATACCTTTCCAACGAGCTATTGTGCGCCTAAAACGAAGATCATATGCAAAAGTTACAACCTCGGGAAGTTGATGTACTAACTTACCCCAACATGGCCCACATGACTTTTGGCGCTTCATCTCCTAGGGTTAGGTTTTTTTATGTCTATGGTTTTTGAATTCCTATTTATTGTAAAAAAGTCTTGGATAACCTCATTCTAACCATATTCTTGCGAATGAGTGCAGTTGTCACATATTTTCTCGGTGATAAGCCACCACCATTATAGAAAGCTTGTTTTTTGTTGTATTTTACAGTTTCAGGACATTTTCTTTTTTAATATAAACCAATTTTACTGTATCTGTGTTATTCTTGTGTTTCTATGTTAATAATAAGAACAATTTGCATTCATTTCATTCTGCTCATAAAATCTGGATCACACATTGCACCACTCTTGGTACTATTGTTCAACTACAACTTAATCTTCACAATCATGTGCTAGATTTATGTGCTTTCTATAGAGCACTATCTGTCTCACTTTCTGAAAGTATGTCCTCTAATCTCTCTACAACTAATCCTTATGGAACCAGGTGTAGCGCACCTTTTCTGCTACCAAGGTTTAATGACTCTTAAAAGAAAACTATAACACCCCTTTGTACATAACTCATACAAGCACTATATAATTCACATGCATTTAAGCAAATAAATACATTTAAGCTCGGAGTAAGCATGAGAATTATTACTAACATAAATAATTCCATGGAAATAACATTAATCCAAATGCACATCAGAATACATGATAATTACAATATACAGTGATACAAAAACATAATTAAAGCATCATCTGGTACTTATCTTTGAAACAGTGGCAGTTCCACAAACCAAGTGCAGGCCTTCCATGAACCTCCCAGCCTTAGACCTCACTGCTCATCAATCTCAACAGTGGGTCACCCTTGAGCTGGGACTAAGCTCCACCCCAAGGCAAGGAATCCTAGGCTAGGCTGAGGTTACAGGGAAAACAACACACAACCACAAGGAAGGGATTATCTCCCAGGAACCACTCACGCTCATTGCCCACAGACCCTCATTCCGCACATGCCTGCTCCACCCCAGAAGTATACACCTTCTCTATCACCTGGACAGTCCTTCGACTGCTAACCTCCCTTGCCTTGGGTTACAACAACAGACCGGACTGGAAGTCTCCGGGCTCTGTGGCAGCTACAGGCTTCCTTCCAGGAGTCCTCTCCTTCCTCTACACACTCTCTCACCTGGAGAGAATCGCTCACAAGACAACAAGCCACACACAGTCTAGTACTACGTGGTCACAACAACCCACGGGAAAAATAGACGCAGGCTTTCCCAACTAGTTCAGCAATCACAGGATGGTCTCACGGTCACGGCTTCGGGACAGGGCTTCACGCACAGGCTCCGTTTTGGATAGAGGATGCACACAGATTCTCCAGACGAACACGGGTCTTTCAATTCAGAAGGTGTATGAGGTTCTTCTGTAGTGGTTCGATCCATCGTACCGCTCAGAGGCTGCACGCACTCAGGCCGTCGGGTGGAATGGAGGAGAACCCCCATGCATCTCATCTTCGCCATTTATTTTCATGGGTCGAGGCTGACACTTGTCGCCCTGGAAACTGCATGCATTACCCAGCACA
Source organism: Picea sitchensis (assembly GCA_010110895.2). Classification (NCBI taxonomy): domain Eukaryota; kingdom Viridiplantae; phylum Streptophyta; class Pinopsida; order Pinales; family Pinaceae; genus Picea; species Picea sitchensis. The sequence continues at coordinate 88,679 of SNQJ01S0044783.1, read as the reverse complement.
CATTACCTTCCTTATGGTTAGGAACTTAGGATAAAACATAAGTGGCACATATTCTTTTGGAATAATAATAAAATAGTATTCCCAGGCTTAAGCCCCCTAGGCTAAACACTTAGCCCCTTTTCCCACCTTCCAGCCCCTAATTCCTTGCCCTCTCTATGGATGATTAGTCCCCCATCACTCATTCATCGTGGTCGGTCTACACCTGGTGGTGTTTACAATTTTATTAAATGTTCTGCATGATTACATAAATAGCAGCAGGCTCCTGGCCTTCAACACTTAGGCTCCCTGGCCTAACAAACACATAATCCACCCGCTTATAAAAAATTGGCTCACCAGCCTATAAAACATAATTACAATTCCTTTCAGAACATGGTTTACAATAGGGCTTAGCCTTGGGGACACTACAATCCCACTCCCCTTATTTTTGCACTGTCCTCAGTGCAACTTACACTATCTCTGGAAGCCTTTCAAAATTTTCAAAAAGATGTGGGTACTATGCCCGCATAACCTCTTCATGCTCCCATGTCGCGTCCTTAGGACCGTACCAGGTCCACTGGACCTTTACAAGATCTATGGCTCGATTCCAGAGCTGTTTTCTTTTCCTGTCCAATATGCGCACAGGATGCACTTGCAAGACACTTTCTGGTTCCACCTGAATCACATTCCAATCGATAACATGATTAGCATCAGGTACATATTTCTTAAGCAATGAAACATGAAAAACATTATGTACAGTCATAGATGTAGGTAATGAAAGCATGTATGCAATTGGCCCAATACTTTCTAGGATCTCAAATGGCCCATAAAATCTTGCTACCAACTTGGCGCAACTTCCCAGCTTCAGGGAACTCTTGTTAGTTTTCACTTTCAGGAAAACATGGTCACCCACTTTGAATTCTCTATGGGTTTTGTTACTATCAGCGTAACTTTTCTGCCTATTTTGGGCAACTTTTAGATTCTGTTTAATTTTTATCATTTGGTCTTCCATCTCTTTGAGCAGCTTAGGCCCAACTACTGCTCTGTCAGCTGGATTATCCCAGCTCACTGGAGTGTTTCACTTCCTTCCATAAATTGCTTTGAATGGGCTCATCTTCAACGATGCATGATACCCATTATTGTAGGCAAATTCTACCAAATGCAGGTAGTCTTCCCACCTTGATGGTTTATCCATCACATACATTCTCAGTATGTCTTCTATTGCCCTATTCACCCTTTCTGTCTGACCATCATACTTAGGATGATACGTTGTACTAAAGTTCAGATTCGTTCTGAATCCCTTAAATAGTCCCTTCCAGAAATTCGAGGTGAATTTTGGGTCCCTATCAGACACAATTGTCTTAGGAATTCCATGCAAGCATGCAACTTCTTTTAAGAAGATATCAGCAACATCTGCTACCCTGTGAGTGGTTTTCAGTGGAATGAAATGGGCAACTTTAGTAAGCTTGTCCACCACCACCATGATTGAATCATGTTGCTTTCTTGTTCTGGGCAGTTCAGTGATAAAATCTATTGTTACCACGTCCCATTTCCATTCAAGAATGGGTAAAGGATGCAGCAACCCTGTTGGGTGCCTATGCTCAGCCTTAACCTTCTAGCACTCCATACATCTGGCGATGTATTCAACGATTTCCTTCTTCAGACCTGGCCAAAATTAATGGCTTTTGACTGCTGCCACAGTTTTCTCGTATCCGGGATGTCCAGCATAAGCCAAGTTATGCATTTCTTTCAGAATTGCCAGCTTCAAATCTTGGACATTGGGTACATACACTCTGTTTTTATACAGAAGTAAGCCATCAGTTCCCAAGGTGTAACTTTCCTTGGTCTATGGTCTCTCACGTTGTTGTAGCTTTGCTACAAGACCTCTGTACTACAAATCAACATTTGCAGCTTCCAAAATTATGTCTTTAATCTCAGTCTTGTACATGCTAATGGCTATAGCATGTAATTCGTGCACTTTTCTGCTGAGTGCATCAACCACCTTATTTTCTTTCCCTTTGATGTGCTTAATATCAAATTCATATTCACACAGAAACTCTAGCTATCTGATTTTCCTGGCATTTAAAGTCGGCTAATGAAATAAATACTTCAGACCGTTATGGTCTGTTCTCAACTCAAATCTTTTGCCCATGAGGTAATGTCTCCATTTCCTCAAGGCGTGGACGATTGCTGCCAGCTCTAAATCGTGAGTGGCATAATTTCTCTCATGCTCCTTCAACTTTCGGGACTCGTAACAAACTCAAAATCCCTCTTGGCTGAGAACTCCTCCCAGTCCCTCCTTACACGCATCGGTGCACACTACGTAATCCTTATTTGGATCTGCAATCTTCAGGATTGGAGCACTAGTTAGCAACTACTTATATTGCTAGAAGCTACTCTCACATTCTTCAGTCCACTGGAACTTCTTCTCCTTCCTTTGCAAGGAAGTGATAGAATGAGCTATCTTTGAGAATCTGGCTATAAACCTCCTATAGTAGCCTGTCATACCCATAAAAGATCTAAATTCTACCACATTCCTTGGCACTGGCCATTCTTGAGTGGCCTCTACCTTTTCAGGATCCACAATGATCCCTTATTCAGATATAATGTGTCCCAAGTACTGAATCTGCCTTTGATAAAATGAGCACTTGCTCAGTTTTGCATACAACTAGTGTTCTCTCAACACCTGCAACACCATTCTCAAGTGTTTCTCATGTTCTTCCTCTATCTTGGAATACACCAAGATATCGTCCACGAAGACTATGACAAACTTGTCCAAATAATCCCTGAACACACCATTCATTAAGCACATGAAAACAACAGGTGTGTTTGACAGTCCAAACGGCACCACCGTGAACTCATAATGATCGTACCTTGTTATAAAAGTGGTATTGCTGATGTCCTCATCCATTATTCTCACTTGGTGATATCCATATCTAAGGTCTATTTTTGAAAATATTTTCGCATCCTTCAACTGATCAAAAAGATCATCAATCCTTGGCAGAGGATACTTGTTCTTGACAGTGACCTTATTCAGCTACCGGAAATCAATGCACAACCTCAACATCCCATCTTTCTTCTTCACGAATAGGACCGGGGCTCCCCATGGTGACACACTGGGGTGAATGTATCCCTTATTTAGTAGCTCTTCGAGCTACAATTGCAACTCTTTCATCTCTGGCGTACTCATTCTATAAGGAGCCTTCGAAACTAGCGCTGCTCCAGGCACCAAATTTATAGAAAAATCGATGTCCCTCTTCGGAGGTAGTCCAGGTACCTCTTGAAATATGTTCTTGAACTATTTGAGTAGATCGTGGTATTCCAGATTCGAGACTACATCTCGGGATGCTTCTTCCACCCGAGCTGCAAATAATTGACAGCCCTTCCGGTAACATTTCTTCGGCTGCATGGCTAAGATTTCCCTAACAACCACGGCTCTGGGAATTCCTTGGACTGTTACCTGATTTCCCTCTTCGTTCAAGCAAGTGAACCTCTTGTTATGGCAGTCCAGAAGGGCATGGTGCTGGTCCAACCAGTCTATCCCAATTAAGCAATCGTATGAGCCTAAAGGCAGAATGTTCAATTCAGCCTTAGTGCTCATACCTTTCATGTCTACTGAACATGACTTAACCAATTCAGTGACCTTCCTTTTGGTTCCTGTGGCCAACTTCACTAACCAAGACTTCTCATGTTTGCTTCTCGTTAGATGCAAACTATCCACCACTCTAGGATCTATATAACTATGACTAGCCCCTGAATCAATTAAAATAACAAGTGGTCGGTTGTTGATCATACCTTCCACTTCAATCATTTGCGATTGAAATTTTTTTTTCTTTTTTTCCAAGACTGTGTAGATCCTCAGCATTCTGATGCCCATATCCTCCACTGTTTCATATTGTTCAACAATATGGACAGTTCGTGCTTTATCTTTTCTATGGGGGCAGTATCTATACCTATGATTCCCTTTACAGCCCCAACACTCCATAGGTGGAGGCATTGGCATATGCTCACTCCCTTCAACTTTCCTGGGCTCTCTAAAATATGATTGTCCCTAAGGACTGTTCCTAAAAGAGGGAGGCATGTTTCCCTTCTACCTCTGTTCTTTCTTAAACTTTTTCTGGTCATCCTAGGCCCTCCAAAAGGTAGGCTTTTCTATTTTATGTTCGTATAATCATTTCTCCCTTCTTATTGTTTCTTCCATAGTCTTAGGATCATCATATTGAATCTTTTCACCAATGGAAGGTGGCAGTCCACTCAGATACCTCTAAATTTTGACATCTTCATCTTTGATGAACGAAACATACTTCAGTAGTTCCAAAAAACTTCGTTCATACTCATCAATGGTCATACTGCCCAACTTGAGTTCAAATAACTCCTTCATCTTTCTGTCATAGTATCTTTTGGTCAGGTATTTCTTCTCGAAATACCTCTTAAACTCCTTCCACGTTATCTCTTTCTCTCTGATGTGTTGCACCTGCACCAACTGATCCCACCACATGGATTATTTTCCCTTCAGCTGGTACATTGCAATTCTTCCTTCTTCATGGGAAGAATAATTCTGTAGTTGGAAGTATTTCTTCATACCTAGCAACCATGTTTCAGCATCCTCTCCCTTCTTATGTTCACCATCGAATGTAGGTGGTTTAATATTGTTGATTTCCCCTTTCAATTCATCCCTTTCAGATTTCCAGTGTTTTCTGGTAGCTGACCAGCTTGATCTGCTGCGTGTTCCCCTACTGGAATGTCTTTGGGAGCGACTAAGATGTCGGCTACCACTCCTCGACCTCCTTCTCCTCTCAGGAGTCCTGACGCTTCTTGACCTCCTTCTTCTCCTAGGGGTTCCATGACTCTCCATCTTACTTGAGTCTTTCCCCTTCTCGATTTTCCTATCTATTCTTTCCAGGCTCTTCAACAATTTTAAGTTGAATTCACCCTGTCGATCCCTGACTTTCATGAGCTTTCGTCTATCAGCTCGGCAAGCCTGGGCCTCTCTTTGTAATCCTTCAATGATTTTCATTATGTGTCCTTCCTTATCCTTCTCTTTTCTATGCCCATTGGAGTTTGATCCTTCCACTTCCACATTGACATCCTTTCCTTCCCATTTGTCTCCTGTTTTAGAGGCAATCTGCACCTTTTCCCATTCCATACTCGACGTTGGTTAACTGGAGTCCTGACTCTCGTTGAACTCTGCACAGGCACTGTGCAATTCAATTCGAAGTTTTTTCAGGCCATTAAAACTTCATGAACAATCCACAACATTTAAAAGCCAATACGAACATGAACAAAAGACATTTCGATTCAAATAAGTTTTCTGAGCTCTCATTCGGCTCTGCAATTTTTGGGTTTTTGAAACTTTCATTTTTGACATTTCGGGACTCACGGGCCTTTGGGTTTTCGGTACCCGGGACTTTGGGTTTTCGACACCCAAGATTTCATTTTTTAGTGACACCCAACCTTTTGTCATTTCAATTCCCAAATTCTGAAAATTCGGTTCCCTTATTCTCCGGGCCCACAACATAACTGTCGTCCTTAAAATCCGCTACCATTCTTCTATCTTCAGAGATTTCGGGACTTTGGGCCTTCGGGTTTCAGGGTTTCGGTCCACGAGGATTTCAGACTTGCTTTCCTTTCCAAACCCAACTTCTGAAATTCTGATTTACTCTACCCTCCGGGCCCACATAGAACAGTGGTCACCCACAACCACGGTGGCACGTGGCACGTTCATGAGGGTCCATGTCACTTTTAACGACATCATCGGGTCCCACCACTCTCACTTTTCTTCTTGACCCACTAGCACGTGGTACACATCCATGTGTCCTCGTCCATTCCAAGTAAAATCCAATGGTCAGATCTTTCTCAGATCTACGACGCAAATCCTTTCGACGTTTTGGGGTTTCGGGCATCGCAAGTTCGTGCATCCACACATCTTGAACTTCCATTTGCCGAAATCCCAAAATCACTGTATTCTAAACTACTTGATCCAATGGTCAAGTTCTTCTCCCCACGATCTATGGTGTAGATTGTTTTGAGATTTCGGGGTTTCGGGTTTCGGAGGTGTTCACCTCTCCTCGCTTCCCATCTCCCAAAATGTTGATTTCTTCCTGGACAATTAATGGTCCAGATCTCTCTTAGATCGACAGTTATGATCCAATCATGAATTCATGTTTCGTGAATTCTCACGAACTCACCCTTTGACCATTTCAAGTTACGAGTCAGCGAAAGGCTGATCGCTCTCCACGCGTTCTTTCGGATGGACGATCCTGACTAATTCGGGATTTCGTGTATCGTGATTTCCACACTCCTGTGCAACTCCAAAGGGATTTAAGTCTTGTGCACATTCTCTAGATCTGACGATCACAAGGGTTCACCTTCCCTTCCGAACATATCTTAAGGCTCCAACACTTCTGGTGTGGATTCCTCTCTCTCTGTGCAATTATACCACACTGGATGCGGTTTCATAACACCGCTATACCTCCGGAGCTCGTAAGCATGGTCAAGTAACTACTTGACACTCTGGAGAAATCCAGGGTCCGAAATTGGTCCTCCAGACACAATTTCTCCTCACACCCTCGGTCCAAAGACCACTCAACTAGCCCATATAGGCTCAGCGTCGAAACCTTGGCTCTGATACCAAACTGTAGCACACCTTTTCTTCTACCAAGGTTTAATGGCTCTTAAAAGAAAACTATAGCACCTCTTTGTACATAACTCATATAGACATTATATAATTCACATGCATTTAAGCAAATAAATACATTTAAGCTCGGAGTAAGCATGAGAATTATTACTGACATAAATAATTCCATGGCAATAACATTAATCCAAATGCACAGTAGAATACATGATAATTACAATATACAGTGATACAAAAACATAATTAAAGCATCATCTGGTACTTATCTTTGAAACAGTGGCAGTTCCACCAACCAAGTGCAGGCCTTCCACGAACCTCCCAGCCTTAGACCGCACTGCTCATCAGGCTCAGCAGTGGGTCAGCCTCGAGCTGGGACTAGGCTCCACCCAAAGGCAAGGAATCCTAGGCTAGGCTGAGGTTACAGGGAAAACAACACACAACTACAAGGAAGGGATTCTCTCCCAGGAACCACTCACGCTCACTACCCATAAACCCTCATTCCCCACATGCTTGCTCCACCCCAAGAGTATACACCTTCTCTGTCACCTCGACAGTCCTTCAGCTGCTAACCTCCCTTGCCTTGGGTTACAACAACAGACAGGACCGGAAGTCTCCGAGCTCTATGGCAGCTATAGGCTTCCTTCCAGGAGTCCTCTCCCTCCTCCGCGCACTCTCTCACCTAGAGAGAATCACTCACATGCCAACAAGCCACACATAGTACAGTATTGCGTGGCCACAACAACACATGGGAAAAACAGACACAGGATTTCCTAACTGGTTCAACAATCACAGGATGGTCTCACAGTCACAACTTCGGGACAGGGCTTCATGCACAGGCTCTGTTTTGGACAGAGGATGCACACGGATTCTCCAGACGAACATGGGTATTTTAGTTCAGAAGGTGTACGAGGTTCTTTTGCAGTGGTTCGATCTGTCGTACCGCTTAGAGGTCGCACACACTCAAGCTGTCAGGTGGAATGGAGGAGAACCCCCACGCATCTCATCTTCGCCATTTATTTGCATGGGTCGGGGTTGACACTTGTCACCCTGGAAACTACATGCATTACCCAGCACGCATTACCTTCCTTATGGTTAGGAACTTAGGATAAAACATAAGTGGCACATATTCTTTTGAAATAATAATAAAATATTGTTCCCAGGCTTAAGCCCCCTAGGCTAAACACTTAGCCCCTTTTCCCACCTTCCAGCCCCTAATTCCTTGCCCTCTATATGGATGCTTAGTCCCCCATCATTCATTCATCGTGGTTGGTCTGCACCTGGCGGTGTTTACAATTTTATTAAATGTTTTGCATGATTACATATACAGCAGCAGGCTCCTGGCCTTCAACACTTAGGCTCCCTGTCCTAACAAACACATAAGCCACCCTCTTATAAAAACTTGGCTCACCAGCCTATAAAACATAATTACAATTCCTTTCAAAACATGGTTTACAATGGGGCTCGTCCTTGGGGACACTACACCAGGACTCTGCACTTGTAGTTGTTATTTTTGAATCTGAGAATGAATTTCTCTATTCTCACTATGGATGATGAACTCTGAGAGTAGCTCCTCTATTCTTTCTTGACAACAACTTCATCTGAGAGTGACTCAATAACTGATACTAAAATTATCTCTTTCTATTTCATGGAGGTAATTCTATATTTTATTTGTTGTCATGTCTCCATGGCCTGACTAATGTACTACACCAAATGGCATTGGAGATAACTCAATCTCAAATATAGGGATTTCTCCCCTTGAATCTCATATTGTATTTGAATCATGGTTGTTCTGGTTGTCTTTACGAATACTGGAACTATTTCTTCGATTACTGGAGTAAGTGTCTCATCATAGTCTTCTCCCTCTTGATGGGAGAATCCTCTAGACACAAATCAGTCTTTGTACATATTTATACTGTTATCGGCAACATGCTTGATCTGTTAGATCAATCTTGGAAGTCAACACTGACTTCCCTTCTAGTATCACAGAAAAAATCCATATCCCAACCCTTCTAACTGGCTTCCTTGTCTATGAATGAAACAAGGGAATCTTCCCAGGAGATTTCATGTCTCCTAGAGGTCTCTGAGGCAATGATCTAGTGTTCTCAACTCTTCGAATCTGTCTGCAAGTCTTGGAAGATGTCTCATTTTCCCATATGATCCTCTCTGAGATCAGGTTCACTATGTTCTTGATTTATTTTGAGTCTACAAAGACTTCATAGTATCTAAAAGATATACTTGGTATTGAATACCAATTCTTAATATGAAAAGTTGAGTCAGACTTCAAACGAATTATGCTTCCTGTCAAGGTGACTTCATTATCCTTTGACCAAGTCTATTGTGAGTTATGTTCTAATGTTCAGTCATCTTTGGAGCCTTCTTCTCCTTACAATCAATCTCCATATGAGATATTTTCTATCTCAAAATTAGTTTCATCTTCTTTGGTACTTGAATGTATATGATCACGTATACAACTTGGATCGCATACAACTTGGATAGTCTACTCCATGTCTCATCTAGTATGTTGCCTCTTGCAACCATCATTATAGCTTCCTTAGGGTTATCACCTATGACCTACCCAGAACAAGATCAGTAAGTAATGCAGCCGGTGTTAGTGAAATGCAATTGACAGAGTTTAACTCAACTGTCTGTAGCTATAATTGGCGGTTTGACTCTTTTGACAGGAATATTACCGAATCTGGCGAAAATTGTTTGACAGAGCTAAATTTGGCTGTCTGGCACTATAATTGGCAGTTTTGACTCTGTTGACAGGATTATTGCCGAAATGTAAATTTACTTGGTGAAATGAAATTTACAGAGCTAAACTTAGCTCGC